>JAJONZ010016136.1:0-35420 GCA_029582445.1 Solanum paucissectum | reverse complement strand
CCCTGAAAATCGCATTTTTTGCGATTTTTGAATTTTGATACGGTTGCTCTAAAATTCGGGTTAGACCCATTTCCCACTCAATTTGACCCCCTGAATAAAAATATGAAGTCGAATTTCCGAAATCATGCACGGATTTTGAGATATATGGAAATTACAATTATAGGTGTTTCCGAAGCACATTTTCGGGCATTTTTGGGGTCGTTTCATAAAATAACGTTAAAAGTAGTGGTATTTCACTTCCGCCTTTCGGCTCCCACTTATACTATACTTCTCAAGTCATTTCACAAAGTCGGACTAGAGTCAAGCTCAATAGAGTCTTCTTTCCCCGCTGATTATGCCAAGCCCGTTCCCTTGGCTGTGGTTTCGCTGGATAGTAGACAGGGACAGTGGGAATCTCATTAATCCATTCATGCGCATCACTAATTAGATGACGAGGCATTTGGATACCTTAAGAGAGTCATAGTTAATCCCACTGTTTACCCGCGCTTGGTTGAATTTCTTCACTTTGACATTCAGAGCACTGGGCAGAAATCACATTGCGTAAACATCCGTTGGGACCATCGCAATGCTTTGTTTTAATTAAACAGTCGGATTTCCCTTGTCCGTACCAGTTCTGAATTGGTTGTTCGACGCCCGGGAAAGGCCCCCGAAGGAACCGTTCCCAGTCCATCCCCCGGTCGGCACGCAGCGACCCACTCTCGCCGCGGGAGAAGCTCGAGCAGTCCACCGACAGCCGACGGGTTCAGGACTGGGACCCTCGTGCCCAGCCATTAGAGCCAATCCTTTTCTCAAAGTTACGGATTCATTTTGCTGACTTCCCTTGCCTACAATGTTCCATCGACCAGAGGTTGTTCACCTTGGAGACCTGATGCGGCCATGAGTACGACCGGCCGTGGACGACATTCGGTCCTTTGAATTTTCAAGGGCCACCAGGAGAGCACCGGACACCACCCGACGTACGATGCTCTTCCATCCGCTGGACCTACCTCTGGCTGAGCCGATTCCAGGGTGGGCAGGCTGTTAAATAGAAAAGATGACTCTTCCCAAGGCTCCCGCCAATGTCTCCAGACTTTCTAACGTTGTCATCAACCGCCATGTCCCGGCTCAGGAATTTTAACCCGATTCCCTTTTGGAGTACGCATGAAATGCGCTATCTGTCGGGGTTCCCTCGACCCTTAGGATCGACTAACCCATGTGCAAGTTCCATTCACATGAAACCTTTCCCCTCTTCGGCCTTCAAAGTTCTCATTTGAATATTTTCTACTACCACCAAGATCTGCACCGACGGCGCTCCGCCCAGGCTCACGCCCAAGGTTTTGCAGCGATCGCCACGCCCTCCTACTCATCGGGGCCTAGCACTTTCCCTGACGGTCGGGTGTAGGTCGCGCGCTTAAGCGCCATCCATTTTCAGGGCTAGTTGATTCGGCAGGTGAGTTGTTACACACTCCTTAGCGGATTTCGACTTCCATGACCACTGTCCTACTGTCTTAATCGACCAACACCCTTTGTGGGATCTAGGTTAGCGCGCAGTTTGGCACCATAACTCGGATTCTGGCTCATCCCGCATCGCCAGTTCTTTTTACCAAAAATAGCCCACTTGGATCTCTTGATTCCGTGGCACGGCTGGAAGAGTTGTATTAGATACTATTCCTGGAGGATCATATGGTGAGTGCACTTTTGAGGAGATCGCTGAAAAACTTGAGAGGATTTCCCAAAACAATGAAGCATGGAGCACTAGAAAGGCAGATACTGGTAGGAGCACGTTCGTTGTGTCCAAACTGCACCAAATCAATCTAATTATGACATTCATGAAGAGATGGCTCAAATAAGGACGTAACTTGGTTTGGTCTTAAAACAAGTCAGTGGAAATGCAGAAAAGGTGAATGAGGTAAATTATCGGACTAGACCACTAGCACCACCATCTGTTTAGGAGTAGTACTATGAAGAGGATGCGAATTTGGTTAATGATCAGACGGGGGATTTCTGAACCAACACTTAAGATTCCAACTCGTATAATTAGTGCCAAGGTCAAGGAAACCAATTTCGTTACTATGGAAACTACAATTGTGAGGGCAACTACAACTGCGAGGGAAACTATATTCGGGATGGAAACTACAATCGTGAGGGAAACTATGTCTAAGATGGCAATTACAATCATGATAACAATTACAACCGGAAAAATTATGGTAATAGAAATGATAAGGTTGGACCCTATGTTCCCTCTGGTAATAGAGATGCTGGTAATAATATGACTCGCATAGAGGATATGATGCAAAAAATGATGAAAAGGTTTGATGCAACATATGAGAATGTGAAAGAGATGAGTAATGATTTGTCTGAAATCAGTCAGAAAGTTGATGCCCATGCAGTGTTAATCAAGAAACTTGAACAATAGTTTAGTAAGTTGTCTGCTAATGTGAATCCACGCCAACCTGGCAGACTTCCTAGCAACACCATCCAAAATCCAAAAAATGATGGAGATTGTATGGCAATCACAACTCACAGAGGAAAACAAACGATTGATCCCCCCCCCATTTCATCCAAGATTGAAAGAGTGATAGAAAAAAATGAGGATGAGAATGGTGTTACTGAAATTCCAAAAGATGATACTAAAAAAGAAAACTGAGGTGACCCAAAAAGTTGTTCCCATGCCTAGACCTCCACCTCCATTCCCACAGAGATTGGTGAAAAAGACTGATGAGGGAAAATACTGCAGGTTCATAGCTACGCTGAAGCAATTGTCCATAAATGTCCCATTTATAGAAGCTTTGGAACAAATGTCTGGGTATGCTCAATTCATGAAAGACTTTGTGACCAAAAAAAGGGCTGTTAGTTTTGACAATGAAGAGAGATTGCAACATTGTAGTGCTATTGCTACTAGGTCACTTGTGCAAAAGAAAGAGAATCCTGGAGCTTTCACTATTCCTTGTACCATTGGGGAGTTACACTTTGTGAAAGCTTTGTGTGATTGGGAGGCCAGCATTAATTTGATGCCACTGTCCATTTATAAGAAATTGGGTTTAGAAGCTCTAAAACCGACTGCGATGCGTTTACTTATGGCCGATAGAACTGTGAAGAGGCCCATTGGAGTGCTCCAAGATGTCCTTGTGAAAGTGGGGTCGTTCATCTTTCAAGTGGTGGTGGTAAATCATATTATGGAGCGATATTCTGAAGTGTCTATTGGGGAGAGGTTAGGGGTCAATGCACTAGCAGCGGTAACGATGAATTTTGACAGTGATGATATAGATGACATGAATGAGATTGATGAGTTTTGCCTAAAAGCATATGAAAGTTCAGCCTTGTACAAGGAGAAAATGAAGAAGTACCATGATCAGAAGATTGATAAGCGAGAATTTGTTGCAATTGATTTGGTGCTCTTATTTAACTCAAGATTGAGCTTATTTCCTGGCAAGCTCAAGTCCAAGTGGACCGAGCCACTCAAAGTAACTCAGGTATTTCCACATGGAGCAGTTAAGCTCGAAAAGATGGAAGGGAAGAGGTTCAAGGTAAACGGTCAGAGGATAAAAATCTACTTGGGGAAATCTGAGTGTATCAATGAAGTGATAGAGGAATGGGATCTTAGTGAAGTTTGAGTAACTAAGGTGTCTGCATCGTGCCACGACGTTAAATTAAGCGCGTATTGGGAGGCAACCCAATTAGTAGTGTAACTTCTTATTTAATTTTATTAGTGTCACTTTTTTTCTGTTGGTCTTATTTTTGCAGATTAGGGGAAGTCTGAATACCTAAAAATTTGATACAAAGGAGCATGTTTGAGCTTAAGTGTGGGGTGATGACCCTTGATGAAAATTGAGAGAACATGCTACTAGCTAGACCTAAAGGCCTCAGAGAGTTTTTCTAACCCTTGGTTTAAATTTTATTTGATGCTTTGGGGACATAGCATCTTTTTAAGTGAGGGGTGGAAGAATGAATTCCTAGTTTTTACTGTTTTATTGAGTCTTTTCTTTTTTTAGGATGGGTTCTTTGGCTTTTATTTTCGGTTCTTTTCCTGAGGATAGTCCCTTTGAACCGAGTGTCTTTTATTTTTTTAGGAATAAGTTTTTCTAAAAAAAAAATTGAGAGAAAAGAAAAGACCCTTTTGAGTGGTGTCATTTAGGCCTAATTTTTTAGTAGTACTTTCTTGTGAATGCTTGATTGGTAAGGAAATTGCAGAATCTTTGACACCTAAGCTCATGATTGTGACTTTTTTTATAGCATATTTTATTTTGTGGATTGTTATGAACCTGTCTCTCTTAGAAGTGGAATTGATCCATCTTGATTGATACGTGTGCCATGTGTGGTGAGAATTTATTTATTCCTTGTTTTGCATCTTTGTCTAGAACTTGTCTTGCATGTTATTGAAGCGAAATAAAAAGATTTTCTTTGTTTAGGAGATAATAATATGATTTCTTTGATTTGTCTGGTAAATATTAGTCTTTTTAGATATTATATCACTAGTTAACCCTTTTGAGCCTATATTTTTCTTGTAAACCACATGATCGAGCCGAATCCCTTTTTATTGATACCATAATTCTATTTGATCTAAAAAAATCCTTAATGCACTATGTAAGAAGAAAAATGAGAACAATGGTAGAAGTAGAAAAGGGTAGAAATTCTTGGTTTGTAGCTAATGGAACAAAAAGAGGTAAAAGATTAGATGGCCCAAATCCACCCATCTCACGTTTCCCTAGAAAAGTTGTAAAACTCTGTGTTGGCCCTTATCCTTCCTTGAATATTGTGCACTTTAACTCGGGCTGAAAGCCTAAGTTGAGGGTGGCTACTTCATAAGTTACCTTGATGATGACCCTGGTCTTTCCAATGACATCATGCACCTTAACGCATGTAAAATACGTAAGTTGAGGGTGGCTATTATGAAGGAAAACTTTTTAAAAAGAAGATTGAAGCATTCTTTATATGATGAGAATTACTTGTGAAATAACTGTTGAAGAAAGGGGTAAAAATAAAGAGAAGAAAATAATAGGTGATTAAGTCTAAAATTGCAAAGTGCTTAAGGAAGTGTAAGTCACTATTATATTATTCTCCTTCCCATCCCCTAGCCTACATTACAACCCGTAAAGTCCTATTTGATTCTATTCAAGCTTGCTTAATTAGTGGAGATGTACATATATAATGGGCAAGCCTATGGTTCGTTGTGGATACATTTCTATTTTATTTGTGAGTGTGAGAATTGTTCTTGATATGAAGTCCTTAATTTATATTCAATCTTTTGAATTGAGTGTGTGGACTATTTCTTTTTTTGTGAGGGCACTTGTTTCATGATAGATAGGTGATTTTATTAGCTTTCTTTGATGAGAGTAGGTGAGAAAGCTTAAATTTGATGAGTTCAAAGTCCTTCCTTGAGGTTAGGAGGTCAGAGGTTTGTTGTTTATTTGGATGTCTTGCATAATGATTGAGAAGTCTACTTGATGTTTTGAAATTGATAAATGACCTAATTGCTTGTATTAACCAAAGTGATGACATTGCTAGTATGATTTTTTAAGATGAGCTCTACTGTTTGCTCGAAGACGAGCAAAATTTTAAGTGTGGGTGTTGATGTCGGGCCAAAAATATATATTTTAATCATTATTTGCCTCACATGTATTATTTATGTTTGTCCTTATTGAGCATGAATTTTATGGATTGTGCTAAATAGTATATTTTATTTGTACGAATAAATTAGTGTAAAGATGAAAAAGTTTGGAGCTAAAATGAATTAAAATTGAAAGGTTGAAGAAGGAAATCAAGCAAGAATTTTAATGGATTAAATTCAATGTTATAATGTATAAATATATTAAGTTGAGTTTGTTGCAATAAACAACGAAATCCAAAGAATCCTTGCTGCCACGTAGCATCAGTTGAATGCAACAATAGCAACAGATTTGTGAGATGGTTACTGTTCACGCATGAAACTAAGAAATCCAATTTCTTTTGGATTTGTTTTCCCAATTTGATTTGGACTCAGTTATTTTATTTAGGGTTTTCTATATCTATAAATAGTCCATAGAAATAATTATTTTGTGGAGATACTTTGTAAGGAAAAATTGTCAATACTTTTTATGGTTCTATTCTTCTTCTTATTTTATTAGACATTATTGTAAAATTTTGGTTTTGGTCTTTTAAAATTAATTTGCAAACACTTAGAATTTAATTTCTGAAAGTTGGTTTATGCAATTCCAATTTGGTTTTCAATTGAAGATTTTGGTTTTCATCTATTCTAATTGTAAGTTCATGATTTCTTTTAACTCAATTATGAATTGTGAACTCTCAAGCATGAGTAGCTAAATCCACAACTAGGATTGTGGGAACCATGAGCAATTAACAAAGTATGAATAATAATTAAGTAATTCTTGAACAGTGTTTATGCATGTATTGTTAATCTTTTGGTTTAGCAATCTTTCTAGCGGGTGTGCAACGTTAGAACTCATCTCGTTCCTACTTGACCTTACCAAGGGGGTAATGAATGAGAAAAAAGATTTAACAACAGAGATTTAGTTAAGGATTTGCTGCTATCTAATAGTCTGACTTTAATCAATTGAAGTGAGGGTGAAGACCCAATCAAATTGACACGATGAATAATCTGGGGTAAATGTAAGGGTTAGTAAAATACACATTCGTAGATTTACCAAGTCGCAAGTGAAAGTTTCTATGATGAATCTAGGATAGGATTACTGTTATTAGGATTATTGCGTTAAGAGCTTGTGGGGAACACATATGCCCTAGTTTTTATCTAATATTGATATCTCAAATTGTGAATCTTGTTTTCTTGTAAATTAATCATTAAAATCAACAATATGTTACTTTAGTTACAAAAACCCCCTGTTTACTTTTCTCGGAAGTAGTTTGACTAAAAAGAGATAATTGTGAGTTAAGTTTAAGTCTGAACCATATTCCTCGTGGGATCGACCCCATACTACAAGTTGGGTTCTTTATTTGGCAACGACTGCTTATACTTTTTTAGGAAGGTGAAATTTAGGGCGATACCAAATTTTGGCGCCGCCGCTGGGGAATACGACTTTTAGATTAAACTAACTACTTTGTTGAACTTTAGTCAAGTATTTCCTAATTTTACATTTTTGTTTTAGTTTTGTTTTCTACAGGTTTCAACTTTAGTGTAAGCCAAGTACACAGAGTTGAGGCGAACCCTTGACCCCCTATGATCCTGATGTGCTGTGAAATATTGGCACATTCGACACTCAAAACTAAGGATTAACACTAAAATCAAGTGTACGTAAATGAGATTTGATGTGTTTGTTGAATGATCTAGACAGGTTTACACTTGTGCAGAAAAGATTGAAAAAGGCAAGCTGATGATGACAAATTCCCAAGTGAAGACCTTGGAGCCTTTCATGGACCGTGGCTCTCATGACGGGTCGTGAAAGAGCCCATGGTTGTTGGTCATTATGCAGGCCTTGAGAAGATAAACTTGGGCAATGCTAAGGAAGGACCACAGAGGCCGTGACGAAGCGTGATCCTCATGACGAGTCGTGATGCTTCTCGTAGAGTTGAACCAGTGATCACGCCTCGAGGAGCTACAATAGGATTGGATCAAGTGAAGACCATGGACACCCTGACGGACCGTGGTCTCTATAATGGTCTTTGGTGTTGTCCGTGGTGCATTTACAGTACTCAGGCTTTGACGAACCAATTTTGTAACAACCAAGTAAGGACTACGGAGGGTTTCACGGACCGTGAAGCCCTTGATAGGTTGTCTTACTGCTCATGAAGTTGTACGACAGTTCAGTCCTACTTCGAGTAGGAATCATTTTAGACATTTTATTTGATTAATTAGGTGGTATTTTGTTTTTATCTCGTATTATCTGGAATGAGCGACGAAGTTTGAAATATTCTTGACTTTGGTTTTCATCGATTAACATTGAACAAATCTTCGAAGTTGGATTTTGGTTTTCTGAATATCAAGCATTCATTGACTTCAAAGATTTTTGTTAGTAATATTCTGTAATGTTTTCATTACAAATCTCTATTTGTTCAGTGGAAATCATGAGTGGCTAAACACCACAACTAGGGTTGTGGGAACTATGACGGAAATCTAAATGTGAATTCCTAAAACGAGTAGAAGTGAATCGTATTTGCTATATTTAACTCAGATTTCCTTATTCATTTGTTCTAATGAGTGGACGCATTAGAGTCAGCATGTATCTATCAATTGTTTGAGAGAAAAGAGATAGTTGGGAAAAAGTTGAGTTAATATGGTAAAATGGTGTTAAAGGTCGAGTTTGAGAGAAGAGAACATTAACATCATTGTACGTGAGGGTAGAATTTGCCAACACCCGAGGACAGAGAGGAATTGAATGGAAATTATCTAACTAGACTGAGAAGTGTTAGTTATAGTCAACTCGCCTATAATTTGCAAAGACTAAATTACCTGAATTTCATTTACGGAGGGATACTAGATGTAAAGTCATGGGGAACAAAACCATGGTTTCATTCATTTATCAATACAACTTTGGAATCAACACTCTGTTAAATCTTAATATGGATTTTGTTTATCAATATTGGTTACTTGAACTTTACAACTAAACTCATTTTACCTTCCGCAATTACTTTCTCTAGGAAATAATAACAACATTTGGATAAATGCGACAGTGAAATCAGTTTTGTAAAGAAATTCTATGTGGGATCGACCTCGACTCACGTTGAGTTCTATAAATTGACTTCGACCATTTATACTTCTTAATTGAAGTGTAAGTTTGGACGTATCAAATTTTGTTGCCACTGCTGGGGAATTTCAATTCAGATATATTTTACTAGCAGTTATTCGAATCGTAGTTATATATTTCCTAATTTTACGTCTTGTTCTTTATTTGTGTCTCTTACAGGTAAGTTCGACAATGCATGCCAAATACCAGAAGTAAGGGAGCTCCATTGATTCCATACGATCCGAAACTTTAGAAAACTATTCGGTGAATGCATAAGAACTTGAGGCTCAGATGTAAAGATTGGGACTTGAGGCTGACACGGCTGCAAGAGTTGCTCAACAACATGCTGTGAACAACCCACCTAGGGTAGTGGAGGAAAATGTAGGAGTGGATGAGATAGCTCCTCCCCACCAACAACCACTAGCTCCAAGGGGCCGAGCACAACAACCAGCTCACATGGTGTTCGAAGAGGATGACTTAGATTTGGACGAAGATGGAGCCACATGAGAAATAGTGTTACCTTTACTACCTCCATGTGTGAAATTTACAATCACCAGCACAATGATTCAACTGTTGAATTTGAAAAGTATGTTCAGGGATGCAGCTGGTGATGATGCGAATCAGCATCTGATGAACTTTGTGGCGATATGCAAATCATAGGAAATTCCTGGGGTTAGTCAGACGGCTATGTGGTTAAGATTGTTTCCGTTATCTCTCATTGGGGAGGAAACTAATTGGTTGAATGAGCTGCCAAATTATTAAATCAGGACCTATAATGAATTGAAAGAAGCTTTCCTGGAACAATTCCATCGTGAGTCGAAAGAGCTACATATGAAAGATGAAATAAGTGTGCATAAGCAACTACCAGGGGAGGCAATGCATGATACTTGATGGATATTCAGCCAAAAGCTGAAGAAGTGCCCAAACCATGGTCTCACTGAGAGACATTTGAAACAGGCTTTTTATAGATCATTAAATTATGTTACTAAGCATGTTGCTGATGCAGTATGTGGAGGATCATTCATGAGGAAGCCATTCTCAGAAAGCATGTAGCTGATGGATGAAGTGTCTAAGAACAATAGAGCATGGTACACTAGGGATGCTGAGGTAGGAGATCTTGGGTTCACTTTTGAACTTTCAGCTGAACAAAAGAGAAGAGAAAAATAAAGGGATCAAAACATGGCACACAAGAGGACCCAGATAGATCTACTCACGAAGCACATTGTTACAGGTTCTGAGAAGGTAAACGTTGTAGGAGCCCCAAACAGGTATGAAGATGAGGATATTGACTTGGATGAGGAGGCCAAATACTTGGGAAATCAAGGTGGTTTCCGGAACTATAACTCAAGAAACCAAGGATATAATTCTGGAAATACATGTCGGAACTACTCTAGAAAAGGGAAATATGAAAGGCTAGAAAATAGAAATCAAGGGAACTGTAAGAATAAAGATGGCTACAGAAATTACCGCAGTGGTGTGTATGTGCCCCCAGGTAATAGAGATCGTGCAGGTGATAATTCCAGCGGGTCCAAACTTGAAGATAAATTGGCAAAGGTGTTGCAAAAATTTGAATCACCTGATGCAGGTGTGAAAGAGATGAAGAGTGATTTATCAAGTATGAGTCAACTGGTGGATTCTCACACCACTTCCATAAAGCAGATAGAGCAACAACTGGGGCAACTATCAGCATCACTGAACCAGAGGAAGAATGGGTCACTACCAAGTGATACTATTCAAAATCCTAAGAATGACGGACATTGTAAGGCCATCGTCACTAGAAGTTGTAAGATCCTGAATAAACTGATATCTACAAGTACTGAGTAGGAACAGGGCTTGGAGAGAAATGAAGAATATGAGGTTAAATCTGAACAGGTAGATGATGTAGAAGAGGCTCAACCAATCGAAAATCCAGCAGGAGGAAAGGAAAATGAGGTTGAGGTAACTATGCCTTTACAACATATACCAAGACCACCCCCTCCGTTTCCTTAGAGACTCAAGAAGAAAGTTGAAGATGGGAAATTTACAAAGTTCATAACTATGTTGAAACAACTATCAGTGAACATCCTGTTGGTGGAGGCTTTGGAACAGATGTCAGGATATGCAAAGTTCATGAAGGACTTAGTCACCAAGAAAAGAGCTGTAAGTTTTGGTATGACTGGAAAATATTCATCATTGCAGTGCTATTCCTACAAGATCTCTAGTGCAGAAAAAGGAAGATCCAGGCGCGTTCACTATATCATGCACCATCGGATCATTTTAGTTTTCCAAGGCTGTGTGACTTAGGGGCCAGCATAAATTTGATGTCACTGGCCATCTACAAGCAACTAGGCTTAGGAGTTCCAAGAACCACAGTGATGAGGTTGATGATGGCAGATAGGTCAGTAAAGCGACATGTGGGTATCTTATGTGATGTGCTCATAAAAGTGGATAGTTTCATCTTTTTGGCATTCTTCGTGATTTTGGACTGGAAAGTGGACTTCAAGGTTCCCATAATTTTGGGGAGGCCATTTTTTGCTATAGGTCGAGGTTTGGTTGATGTTGATAGTGGAGAGCTAAAATTCAGATTCAACAATGAAGAGGTAAAGTTTAAAATTTTCAAGTCCATGAAGTAACCACAAGACATGAATGTGGTGTCTGCAATAGAGGTCTTTGATGAAGGGGAGTTGTGAGCTGCTATTGAGGAAAGGCTGACAGTTGAAACGTTGGCAGCTGTGATTATGAAATTTGAAGCGGACTACCAAAATGATTATGTGGAGACTGTAAATGCTCTACCGAGCATGGGAGCACATTCTTATGCTCCAAAGAAACTAGATCTGGATCTGACAAGCAAGTCGAGCCCTCCAGCAAAACCATCTATTGAGGAGCCGCATGTATTGGAAATTAAATAGTTACCCAGTCATCTAAGGTATGTCTTTTTGGGTGCTAACAATACTGTACTAGTTATTTTGGCTGCAGATTTGAATGATGAACAGGTGCAACCAGTGATCAAAGTATTGAGAAGGTACAAAAGGGCAATCGGGTGGACCATTGCTGATATCATCAGGATACCTCCGGGTATCTGCACTCATAATAATCAACTTGAGGAGGGCTGAAGCTCGAGTATAGAGCACCAGAGGAGGTTAAATCCACTAATGAAAGAGGTGGTAAAAAAGGAGATAATTAAATAATTGTATGTTGGGGTGGTGTACCCCATTTTTTATCGTCATTGGGTTAGCTCAGTGCAATGTGTGCCCAAGAAAAGTGGTATGACAGTGGTCGCCAATGCAATGAACGAGTTGATTCCACAACGACTAGTAACAGGATGGCGAGTTTGAATGGATTACAGAAAGCTGAATAAGTGAACCTTAAGGGAGCACTTCCCAATGTCGTTCATAGACCATATGCTTGATAGAGTGGTTGGAAAATGGTGGTACTGTTTCTTAGATGGATACACAGGGTACAGCCAAATATCAATTGCCCCTGAAGAGCAGGAAAATACTACTTTCACATGTTCTTATGGTACTTTTGCATTCAAACGCATGCCATTTGTATTGTGTAATGCACCAACAACTGTATGATGTCCATTTTCTCATATATGGTAGGGGACACTCTCGAGGTATTCATGGATGATTTTTCTGTTGTAGGTGACACATTTGATGATTGTTTGCTGAATCTGAGCAGGTCTTTACAGAGATGTGAGGATGCTAATTTAGTGCTAAACTGGGAGAAGTGCCATTTCATGGTCAAGGAAGGTATAGTCCTCGGTCACAAGGTGTCGCAAAAGGGAATAGAGGTTGATAAAGCAAAGATTGAGGTAATTGAAAAGTTACCCCTAACTATCTTTGTGAAAGGTATTCAAACTTTTCTCGGCCATGCAGGATTCTACAGGCATTTCATTAAGGATTTCTTGAAGATTGCACATCTCTTGTGCAAGTTGTTAGAGAAAAAAGTGAAATTCACCTTTGATGATGCATGCCTGAAAGACTTTGAGTGCCTAAAAGAGAAGATGGTGTCTGCCCCTATTATCATTTGTCCAGATTGGGTGGAACCATTTGAGGTTATTTGTGATACCAGTGGTACTACGTTAGGAGTTATGCTGGGGCAGAAGCGCAAAAAGATTTTCTACCCGATCTACTATGCTAGCAAGTCACTGAATGGAGCACATCGCAACTACACCATCACTGAATAGGAACTACTGGCTGTGGTATATGCCTTTGAGAAATTCAGAGCATACTTGTTGGGTACTAAATTGATAGTCCACACAGATCATGCAGCTTTGAGATATCTCATGGCAAAGAAAGATGCAAAGCCAAGATTAATCAAATGGGTGTTGCTGCTTCAGGAGTTTGACTTTGAGGTCAGGGATAGGAGAGGTTGTGAAAACTAGGTGGCTGATCACGTATCCAGGATGGAAGCAGAAAACAAAGAGGAACTTGAGTTAGATATCAATGACTCATTCCTAGATGAGTAGGTATTAGCCGCAACTCTTAATCTTATTCCTTGGTTTGCTGACTTTGCCAACTTTCTTGTCAGTGATTTGATGCCTGAAGGGCTAACATTTCAGCAGAGAAAGAGGTTCCTACATGATGTGGGTAAGTACTTTTGGGATGTCCTTATTTGTAAAGGGTGTGTGCTAATAACATCATCAAGTGATGTATCCCTGAGGTTGAGATGCTACATATCTTAGAGACATGTCAGTCCTCTCTAGTAGGTGGCCATCATGGAGGTGCTCAGATAGCCCAAAAGGTACTTTAGAGTGGGTACTACTAGCCTACAATTCATCAGGATGCAATTGATATAGTGAAGAGTTGTGATGTATGCTAGCGGCAAAAAGGTATCTCTCGTCACCACGAACTACCAATGACACCCATTCTAGAGGTGGAATTGTTTGATGTATGGGGAGTTGATTTTATGGTCCCATTTGTGAGTTCTTACGGGAAAAAGTACATACGATGGTAGTGCACTATGTTCCAAAATGGGTTGAGGAAGTTGCTCTACCTGAAAATGATGGTAAAAGCATTGATGGTTCCTGGAAAAAAAAATATTCTCTAGGTTTGGTACACCTAGAGCAATTATCAGTGATGGAGGTTCCCATTTCTGCAATAAAGTGTTCAGTGCTCTTCTAGCTAACTATGGGGTTAAACAGCATAAGGTAGCAACACATTATCACCCTCAGACAAGTGGCCAACTGGAAGTATCAAATAGGGAGATCAAAGCTATTTTGTCCAAGACAGTGAACGCCAACATGACAGTTTGGACAATAAAGTTGGATGATTCTCTATGAGCGTATCAGACAACTTTCAAGACACCTATTGGTATGTCGCCATATCAGTTGGTGTTTGGAAAGGCATGTCATTTGCCTGTTGAGCTGGAGCATAAGGAACTTTAGGCTTTAAAGAAGTTGAATCTCAGTTGGAGTGAAACAACGAACCTGAGATTAGATCAGATCAATGAGATGGGTGAGTTCCTTCTGAGGGCTTATGAGAGGTCTGCATTGTATAAGGAAAGAATGAAGTTGTATCACGATAAGCATATTGAGAAAAGGACCTTCAGTCCTGGTAACTTAGTGTTGCTTTTCAACTCCATACTTCATCTGTTCCCTAGGAAACTGAGATCCAAATGGTCTGGACCATTCAAGGTAACTCAGGTATTTCAATCGGGTGCTATTGAGCTTGAGAATGACAAGGGAGAAAGGTTCAAGGCCAATGGTCAGTGAATCAAGGCGTACTTGGGTGTTCCAGAAGAAGTTAAAATAGTGTAGATGCAAGATTGATAAAGTTTGAGTAATCAGGTAACCTGCATCGCGCCGTGGCGTTAAATTGTGTGCAGCTTGGGAGGCAACCTAAGATTGTAATTGTAATAGGTAGTTTACATTTTAGCATTTTTTGTGTTTTTATAGAGTCACTGTGTGTTTGTCGGTGCAGGAAGGAATTAAATGAGGAAGTAAAGAGTTGGGTGCAGGAAGCCCTTCATGGGTAGTCCCACGGGTCGTGGTGCCCTTCACGGGTAGCTTCACGACATGTCACAATCACCAACATCCTATGAGAGCTACTGGAAATTGCAAGAAAGTGGTTCACGAAAGGGTTCACGGTCCATCAGGCTTTGTACAGACCGTTTAGCCTCTCGGGAGCCTCAGGTAAGTTTTTCCATTCAAGTATTTTTCATGGACGTTTCGACGGACCGTGGTGCTCTTCACGAGCCTCATCACTGTCCGTCATCCTTAGCCCAGCAGTACCAGAACCCGACCCGACCGGTGCAGTTTTAAAAAGACCTATCGGTTTATATAACACTTAAAGTGTCAAGGGTCATTTCTTTTTTTCTTACCTCTCATCCATAATGGTTCTTATAGACAAAGGTAGTTCAACTTCCATAAATCAACAATTCATCAAAGAAATCGCAACCCTAAGTGTTATCTTGTCAAGAAAGTGAACTAAAGTTCCTATTTACTTTTTTTTGGCAAAAATTTGGATCAAATTCGAAGTAAGTTCTTCTTTTTATTTGTTCTAAGTTTGATCTTAACGATAGATGAGTTAGAATTACGTTGTTAGTTCGAATTTGAGATTTATTTTGTGATAAATTATTGTTTTGGTATTTAATTGTGTGGGTTTGTTGTAATTGGGTTGAATTGGGAGTTTTCACTTGTGGGTAGGTTTTATTTGTGTGGAAATGGTGTTGAATGAGGTGAGAAGTGTAAATTTTAGTCTGAATTTTGCAATAGAAGCATGCTTAAGTGAATTGTGTCAATAGCATTGTTGAAATTTAGGGATTATAGTCGTGTGTATGTGAGTATGTTCATGCTAGGTAAATGTTGTTCTTGCTCGAATAAAAAATGGTCAGAAGTAGTAGATCATTGGCACATGTACTAAAAATTCTCGTACAAATGTGATTGTATGATGTAAATGGTTGTAATATGACAAAGTGTTCCTTTGGGAGAATCAATTACTGGGAAACTATCAAGTGTAAGTCCACAATGGGCTTCACGATCCGTGGTGCCAACCACAGGTCGTGAAATCACTCGTGGTCCACACTTAGCAAAGAAATCACACAATGGCTAAGTTCACGAGGGTCATCACAGACCTTGGTACACTCCATGGACTATGAAACCCTCTATGAACCGTACCAGTGCACTTCCATGCTGCACCAACATCCAGTCTCCTGTTCACGATGGGACTCACGAACTGTGGTACCCACCATGACTCGTGTAGACCCCCATATAAAAAATATATTTTTTTAGTTTCTGTACTTTTATTTTTGTATTTCATTTTGATTACGTGGCCCTTCCCAATGATAGATTGGGTGACAGCATTCTTAAGGCAAGGCGTCACATTGTAATTACACAGAGGAAGTTTGAGTACCCATTAGTGTGTCATGTTCCTTGTTTCGATTATTAATTTATTTTGGTTTTTCTCAGGTATTATGGGACCATGACAAAAGACTGCACCGCCACATACCTCACCACCCCTTCACCAGATCATACGGATAATGAGGCAGACTCTAGTAGCTCGGAAGTCCAGGTTAATACAGAAATTGAAGCTTATTTTCCGGATCTACTAGATCACGAACAGCGAGGGTGATTCTTTAGGACGCTCCTTCCAAGTCTGAAGAAGAAGGTAGTAGATCCGGGAGTGGTGAGGCATCTAGTAGTGGGTCCGGGAGCGGTGATGAATCTGGTAGCGGCTTAGGTAGCAGTGAAGAATCGGTTAGCAGGTCTCAGGAGGATGTAGTTGCACCTAAACCTGAAGTGGGTACCCAAGCTGCAACTGGGGCACAGAAAGACATAGATGACCAGGAAGATAATGAAGCAGCCAGCATTGATGCTGCAAGGGTTTCATTTGTCAACCTACATGAAGCTGACCCGGTGACGCGACAACAACTTATTGACTATTATCGTTCCATGTGGACTGTGCTCCGGTCTGAGGAGTTTTCAATAAGGGGATCTTCTACAAGACAGAAAATTTTGATAATCGGCCAGTCATACCTGAGGCGAGAGTAGTGGTATCGGATATTCGGCATTCCCAGACATTTACAGAATATTCCAAATGCATCAGTTTGAATGGATGACAAATTCAGCGGGGCAATTCTCCCGCCATACCACTTGTGAGTTCTTTGCTTCTTATGTAGCTAATCTGATGAATCTTGTTGTTGACACTGAAAATATGAAGAGGGGACAAAAAGAGTTTGCCAGCACATGGGGACCACTAAAGTCAGTGTGGGGCATATCGATGGATATATCTGAAGCCACAATAAACAGGATGTTACATGGTCCAGAGTATACAACACCAGCTTCAATTGGCCTTTTTTAAGGAAAACATCATGATGTGACGAGTGAGACCGAGATGGTGGATTCAACATCCAGAGAGCGCATCATGCGGTGGATTGTAGGGATGATTTCTTCAGAGGGGGAGAATGCATCATGGGTAGTAGGAGCACAGGTGCAGAAGACTAAGGCATCATTGTCATTCCCGGCTAAGATTTGGTGGGCTATTGTTCATTCACAGTTGCGGCCTACAGCATATGATAACACCTTGTCACCGTCCTTCGTATCACTGGTTTCATGCCTCATGATTGTTTACCCAGTGAATGTAGGTCGTATCATCACCACAGAAATACAGGACAGAGCATTGAATAAGAGAGCCAGGCTACCATTTCCCTGTCTGATAGGTAAACTATGTTTGCAACCTAACATTCTTCCAAATAGGCTAGTAAACAGAAGGACTGAGGCAAACATGGTAACCGCGACATCTAAAATCAAGGATTTTGCCAATCATCTCTTCAGTGCCAAATCTGCATCGGTGGGGACATTAGTTGACGTACCCCATGTACCAGTCGACATTCCACATGGTGATAGAGGTCCAGAACAGGGTGAATCATCACAACCATCTGTAGGGGTACCACCACCATCAGCTTCAGCCTCACAGGCTACAAGTACTTTTATCACTATCCCTATTGTTATCTTTGAAAGGTTGGTTGCAGATCAGAGGCAGACTCGGTACCTAGTGGACCAAATTATGGTCAGACTACCTCATGTAGTCCAGCGGGACGTGTTAACTGCAGAGAAGCAAATTAAAGATGAGATGCAAACATAATTGGCAGTACTC
Organism: Solanum paucissectum; assembly: GCA_029582445.1. NCBI lineage: Eukaryota > Viridiplantae > Streptophyta > Magnoliopsida > Solanales > Solanaceae > Solanum > Solanum paucissectum. The sequence goes on along the minus strand of JAJONZ010016136.1, from coordinate 17,689 downwards.
AAAGATAGGATGGATGACCTTGAGGTCCATGTGCAAAATTAGTTACAAGCTGCCGGTTCAGTGAATGCGGAGGAGTTGAAGACACAGTTAGCGGAAATGAAAGTTGCAATTGCTAAGCTGGCTGAGAAGCCAGTCATTGTGCCTCCACTGGTTGTCCCATAGTCTTTGATGAGCTTATTCAATGAGCCTCCTACCACTCAGATCCTTGATGAGTTTTGGGGCGAGGTGACCCAACACAGATCCAGCAAGAGAAAATACAAAGCTGGAGAATCTGATGAGGAGCTGCCAGCTAACCTATCCAAAGAGGAAAGAAGACAACACAAGAAATCCCGAAAGGAGTCGAGCAAAAAGGCTCGAAAAAAAGCTACACTTGAGCGACAAAAGCGAGATGCTTTGTTGGCTTGTGCCTCTAGCAGTGCCATAGCAGATAATACTCCTACACTTCATGCTGACCCAGCACAAGTTTTAGAGAGTGCACCTGTTGATAAGGGTACCGACACTGATCCGACAATCGGTGCCTAGTGCGCCATAGGTATGACCCCTCCTCATAGCCATATTTTGTAGTTATTATACTTTAAGGCAAAATCCTTTTGTTTGGGGAGAGGGTGGTGAGTAACCTGCCATTTGAGCTGTTCGAATGAATGGAGGTTGAATCTGTTTTGTGTTCTGATATTGTGAAGTGGTGAATTGTAAGTTTTGGTGTTTTTGTGTGTTTTGATTAGATTGTAAATGTTGTGTGTGAGATGTGCAACAGCTGAGATTAACCTGAAATTTGACCGTTAGGCTCTTTAGATGACATCCTGGATACTTGTGGGTTGAACATTGCTAGTCTGAAACATAAATTGGTGAACTAAGAAACTGGAAAATGTAGTCCTGTGTCATGTGTATGTAAGGTTCGCTTGAAGTCTAACGCTAGGCGCAGAAACTAGAACTTGCCCGAGTAGTCTTGCTAGAATCTGAGAATAACTGGATATGAAAGGATCAGTAGGCCATTTTTGCTATGCCCACTAAAAGCCAAAAACAAACAACCAAATAAAAAGCATAACACTTGAACCTGATTTGAGCCTGGATACAAATTTTGTTCTTACCCGTTTGATATCATATTGTTGAGTCTCCGAAGATATGATGCCACAACTCAGGCTAAAAGCCTAAGTTGATGGTGATTACAACCCGAGCAGAAAGGATATGTAGAAAAAGAAGGTTCACTCAACCATCTTGAAAGCACAAAGTTTAAAGAACTTGCTTGAACAGGAGGAATGTGCAATTAAAACAATAAAAAAAATAAAAAAAAAAAGAATGAAAATGAAAATGAAGAATGCAAAAGAAAAAGAAAAAGAAAATAATGATTGCTGGGATGTTCTGAAATGAAAAAAGAGAGAATCGCTCAGAAAAAGGTTGTGTGTGAACGAAACTTTGGAGAGCCAAGGTACTAGTCACTCACCAAATAAAAAGTCCATTCCCTAGCCTAAGCCTATGTTACAAGCCGATAAAGTCCTACGGTGATCCTATTCTGATTGTTTGAAAGATAGAGCGTAGAAACCAAGGGCAAGCCTATAGTATTCTTTTTTTAGTGTTAGAAGTTCTTTGAGAGCATGAGCGTAGAACTTAGTCCCAATTATCATGTTTGAGGGACTTATTAGTGTGAGGAAACTGTGATTACATTTGATAGTGACTTGGGTTAGCTGATAGTACAAGGGCATAAGCATGGTTCACTATGAGTAATGGCATGTCATATATTGATCATTGCACGTTAGATAGATGGTTTCGGATATAAAGTGTAGTTGAGATAGCTGCTTCATAGATATGAAGAGGTGTTTGGTGTTTGAGAGTCAAATGTGTATCTTTATCATCACCTGAGGACAAGTAATGGTTCTAAGTTGAGGGTGTTGATGTGCCATGAAATCTTGGCACATTTGATGCTCAAAACTAAGGATTAACACTATAATCAAGTGTACGTAAATGAGATTTGATGTGTTTGTTGAATGATTTAGACAAGTTTACACTTGTGCGGAAAAGGTTGAAAAGGGGAAGCTGATGATGACAAATACCCAAGTGAAGACCACGGAACCTTTCACGGACTGTGGCTCTCATGACGGGTCCTGAAAGAGCCTATGGTCGCTAGACAGTGTGTAGGACTTGAGAAGATAAACCTAGGCAACGCTAAGGAAGGACCACGGAGGCCCTGACGGAGTGTGATCCTTATGACGAGCCGTGATGCTGCTTTTAGAGTTGAACCAGTGATCAGGCATCGAGGAGCTAAAATGGGATTTGATCAAGTGAATACCACGGACACCCAGACGGATCGTGGTCTCTATAACGGTTCGTGGTGCATTTCCAGTACTCAGAGTTTGACGAACCAATTTTGTAACAACCAAGTAAGGACCACAGAGGGATTCAAAGACTGTGAAGCCCTTGTCGGGTCGTCTTACTGTTCATGAAGCTGCGCGACAATTCAGTCCTACTTTGAGTAGGACTCTTTTTAGACATTTTATTTGAATTAATTAGGTAGTATTTTGTATTTATCTCGTCATATCTGGAATGAGCGACGAAGTTTGAAATATTCTTGACTTTTGTTTTCATCAATTAACATTGAACAAAACTTCGAAGTTGGATTTCAGTTTTCAGAATATCAAGCATTCATTGAATTCATAGATTTTTTAAAGTAATTTTCCATAATGTTTTCATTACAAATCTATGTTTGTTAGGTTGAAATCATGAGTGGATAAACACCACAAAAAGGGTTGTGGGAACTATGACGGAAATCTAAATGTTAATTCATAAAACGAGTAGAAGGTGAATCATATTTGCGTTATTTAACTCAGCTTTCATTATTCATTTGTTCTAATGAGTGCACGCATTAGAGTCAGCCTGTATCTATCAATTGTTCGAGAGAAAAGAGAGAGTTGGGAAAAAGTTGAGTTAATCTGATAAAATGGTGTTAAAGATTGAGTTCGAGAGAAGAAAACTTTAACATCATTGTACACGAGGGTAGAATTTGCCAACACTCGAGGATCAAGAGGAATTGAGTGGAAATTATCTAACTAGACTAAGAAGTGTTAGATATAGTCAACTCGCCTATAATTTGCAGAGACTAAATTACCTTAAACTCATTTATTAATGAACACTAGATGTAACGTCATGGGGAACACAACCCTGATTTCATTGATTTACCAATACAACTTTGGAATCAACACTCTGTTAACTGTTAATCTGGTTTTGTTTATCAATATTGGTTACTTGAACTTTACAACTAAACCTATTTTACCTTCCGCAATTACTTTCTCTAGGAAATAATAACGACATTTGGATAAATGTGACAGTGAAATCATTTCTGTAAAGAAATTCTCTGTGGGATCGACCTCAACTCACGTTGAGTTCTATAAATTGACTTTGACAGTTTATACTTCTTAATTAAAGTGTAAGTTTGGACGTATCAGATCCCAAATTGAGAAAAACTTTGAGGGAAATGGCTAATCAAGGGGTACGCAATAATCCAATTGGAGAGGGTCAAGGAGATGGAACTGGATTTCAACTTCCTGGATTTGTTAATGTGCTCGCTAAGGTTTAAGGTGGTCGTCTAATTGAAAATGCAGAAAGGTTATAGATTTTGCCAGCACTGAGGTTTCGTGATCACTACAGGTTTGACTATGATACGGTTGAATCAGATAGGACTATTATTCTCCCTCCTCTACCTCCAGGACATACATTTGTGGTAACCATCAGTCTTATACAGATGCTTACAGTGAGAGGGTTATTTGTTGGGTTGGCTTCAGAAGATCTATACGCTCACATGGCTAAATTGTCAAGTGTATGTAGGAGTTTTGTAGGATGACCGGAGTTGGATATGGATGTCATAGGGTTTAGAGTATTCCCACTGTCGTTGACCGGTGATCCTGTTGTGTGATTTTCTAAGTTGTCATACAATTCGATCTATACATGGGATCAATTACATACAGTGTTCATAGCAAGGTATTTTCTGGTGTCCAAGAAATTAAATCATAAGGATAAGCTGAATAACTTCACAACACTACCTGGAGAGTCGGTAAGCAATTCTTGGGGTAGGTTCACTAGGTTCATGAGGAGTGTTCCAAATCACCGCATAGATGATGAGTCATTGAAGAAGTACTTATATAGAGGACAGGATGACAATGGAAGAGTTGTGTTAGATATTATTGCTGGAGGATCATATGGTGAGTGCACTTTTGAGTAGATCACTGAAAAACTTGAGAGGATTTCCCAAAATAATAAAGCATGGACCACTAGAAAGGCAAATATTGGTAGGAGCATGTTCGCTGTCCAAACTGCACCAAATCAATCTAATAATGACATTTGTGAAGAGATGGCTCAAATAAGGACGAAACTTTGTTTGGTCTTAAAACATGTGAGTGGAAATGCAAAAAAGGTGAATATGGTAAATTATCTACCTAGACCTCAACAACCACCACCAGTTGAGGAGTACTACTATGAGGAGGATGCGAATTTGGTTAATGATCAGATGGGGGGTTTCCGAACCAATGCCAAAGGTTCCAACGCGGATAATTGGGGACAAGGTCAAGGAAACTAAGGTCGGAACTATGAAAACTACAACCGTGAGGGTAATTACCACCACGAGGGAAACTATGTCTGGGATGGAAACTACAACCGTGAGGGTAACTACAACCGTGAGGGAATCTATCTCCGGGATTGAAATTACTATTGTGATAAAAATAACAACCGGAACAATTATGGTAACAGGAATGATAAGGTTGGACCATGCGTTCCTCCTGCTAATAGAAATGCTGGTAATAATATTACTCGCATTGAGGATATGATGCAGAAAATGATGAAGAGGTTTGATGCAACAGATGAGAATGTGAAAGAGATGATTTGTTTGAAATCAGTTAGAAAGTTGATGCCCATGCAGTGTCAATCAAGCAACTTGAACATCAATTTAGTCAGTTGTCCGCTATTGTGAATCCACACCAACCTGGCACACTTCGTAGCAACACCATCCCGAATCTGAAAAATGATGGGCATTGTATGGAAATCATGACTCGTGGAGGAAAATAGACTATTGATCCCCCCATGCCATCTGAGGTTGAAAGAGTGATAGAAAAAGATGAGGATGAGAATGGTGTTACTTAATTCCAAAAGATAATACTGAAAAGGAAGCTGAGGTGACCCAAAAATTTGTTCCCATGCCTAGACCTCCACCTTCATTCCCATAGAGATTGGTGAAAAAGACCGAAGAGGGAAAATACTGCAGGTTCATAGTTATGTTGAAGCAACTGTCCATAAATGTCCCGTTAATAGAAGCTTTGGAACAAATTCTTGGGTATGCTAAATTCATTAAAGACTTTGTGACCAAAAAGAGGGATCTTAGTTTTGAGAATGAAGAGAGGCTGCAACATTGTAGTGCTATTGCTACTAGGTCACTTGTGCAAAAGAAAGAGGATCCTGGAACTTTCACTATTCCTTGTACCATTGGGGAGTTATGCTTTGCGAAAGCTTTGTGTGATTTGGGGGCTAGCATTAATTTGATGGCATTGTCCATTTATAATAAATTAGGTTTAGGAGCTCCAGAAATGTTTGCGATGCGTTTAGTTATGGTCGATAGTACTGTGAAGAGACCCATTGCAGTGCTACAAGATGTCCTTGTGAAAGTGGGGTCGTTCATCTTTCCGATGGACATTATGATACTTGATTGTGAGGTTCATTTTGAGGATCCCATCATCTTAGGGAGACCATTTGTTGCTACTGGGCGTGCCTTGGTTGATATGGAGAGAGCGCAGATGAAGTTCTGATTAAACAATGAGGAGGTGACTTTTAACATCTGTAGGTCTATGAAGAAGGAAAGTGATCTTAAGTCAGTAGCAGTGGTAAATCATATTGTGGAGCGAGATTATGAAGTGTCTATTGAGGAGAGATTAGGTGTCGATGCACTAGCAGCGGTAACGATGAATTTTGACTTGATGACATGAATGAGCTTGATGAGTTTCGCCTAAAAGCATATGAAATTTCAGCCTTGTACAAGGAGAAAATGAAGAAGTACCATGATCAGAAGATTGATAAGCAAGAATTTGTTGCCGGTGATTTGGTTCTCTTATTTAACTCAAGGTTGCGCTTATTTCCTGGCAAGCTCAAGTCCAAGTGAATCGGGCCATTCAAAGTAACTCAAGTATTTCCACATGGAGCGGTTGTGCTCGAGAACCAGGAAGGGACGAGGTTCAAGGTGAACAGTCAGAGGATAAAAATCTACTCGGGGAAATTTGAGTGTATCAATGAATTGATAAAGGAATGGGATCGTAGTGAAGTCCGAGTAACTAAGTTTTATGCATTGTGCCGCGACGTTACATTAAGCGCTTATTGGGAGGTAACCCAATTAGTAGTGTAACTTCTTATTTTAATTTTATTAGTGTCACTTTTTTTCTTCCGGTCTTGTTTTTGCAGATTAGAGGAAGTCTGATTATCCAAAAATTTGAAGCAAGGGAGCATGTTTGAGCTTAAGTGTGGGATGACGACCGGTGATGAAAATTTAGAGAACATGCTACTAGCTAGACCTAAATTCCTCAAGGAGTTTTTCTAACCCTTGTTTTAAATTTTATTTGATGCTTTGGAGACATAGCATCTTTTTAAGTGTGGGGTGGAAGAATAAATTCCTAGTTTTTACAGTTTTATTGAGTCTTTTCTTTTTTTAGGATGGGTTCTTGGATTTTGTTTTCGGTTCTTTTCCTGAGGATAGTCCCTTTGAACCGAGTGACTTTTATTTTCTTAGGAAAAAGTTTTCTTTTAAAAAATATTTGAGAGAAAAGAAAAGACCATTTTGAGTGTTGTGATACTTGTTATTTAGGCCTAATTTTTGAGTAGTACTTTCTTCTGAATGCTTGATTGGTAAGGAAATTGCGGACTCTTTGACACCTAAGCTCATGTTTGGGACTTTGTATATAGCTTATTTTATTTTGTAGATTGTTATGATCATGTCACTCTTAGAAGTGGAATTGATCCATCTTGATTGATACTTGTGCTATGTGTGGTGAGAATTTGTTTATTCCATATTTTGTATCTTAGTCTAGAACTTGCCCTGCATGTTATTGAAGCGAAATAAAAAGTGTTGCTTTGTTTAGAAGATGATAATAGGCTTTCTTTGATTTGTCTGATAAATTTTAGCCTTTTCAGATATTATATCACTAGTTAACCCTTTTTGAGCCTTTTAGCCTATATTTTTCTTGTAAACCACATGATCGAGCCGAATCCCTTTTTATTGATACCATAATTCTATTTGATCCAGAAAGAAATCATTAATGCACTATGTAAGAAGAAAAATGAGAAAAATGGTAAAAGTAGAAAAGGGTGGAAATGCTTGGTTTGTAGTTAATGGAACAAGAAGAGGTAAAAGATAAGATGGCCCATATCCACCCATCTCACGTTTCCCTAGAAAAGTTGTAAAACTCTGTGTTGTCCCTGGTCCTTCCTTGGACATTTTGGACTTTAACTCACGCTGAAAGCCTTAGTTGAGGGTGGCTACTTCAGAAGTTACTTTGATGATGGCCCTGGTCCTTCCAAGTACATCGTGCACCTTAATGCATGTATACGTAAGTTGAGGGTGGCGATTATGAAGGAAAATTTATAAAAATATATATATAAAAATTGAAGCACTCTTGGGATGATGAGAATTACTTGTGAAATAATTGTTGAAGAGAGGGTTGAAAATAATGGGTGATGAAGTCTAAAATTGTCAAGTGCTTAAGCAAGTGTAAGTCACTATTATATTATTTTCCTACTCATCCCCTAGCATACATTACAACCCGTTAAAGTGCTATTTGATTATATTCAAGCATGCTTAATTAGTGGAGATGTACATAATGGGCAAGCCTATATATGGTTCTTTGTGTATACATGTGAATTTTATTTGTGAGTGTGAGAGTTGTTCTTGATATGAAGTACTTAATTTATATTCAATCTTTTGAATCGAGGGTGAAGACTGTTACTTTTTTTTAGAGCACTTGTTTCATGATATATAGGTGATTTTATTAGCTTTCTTTTATGACAGTAGGTGAGCAAGCTTAAATTTGTTGAGTTCAAAGTCCTTCCTTGAGGTTAGGAGGTTAGAGGTTTGTTGTTTATTTGGATGTCTTGCATAATGATTGAGAAGTCTACTTGATGTTTTGAAATTGATATATGGCCTAATTGTTTGTATTAACCAAAGTGATGACATTGCTAGTATGATTTTTTGAGATGAGCTTTAATGTTTGCTCTAGGAAGAGCACAAGTTTAAGTGTGGGGTGTTGATGTGAGGCCAGAAATATATATTTTAATCATTATTTGCCTCACATTTATTATTTATATCTGTCCTTTTTGTGCATGAATTTTATGGATTGTGGTTAATAGTGTATTTTATTTGTAGGATTAAATTGGTGTAAAGATGAAGAAGTTTGGAGCTAAAACGAATTAAAATTGGGAGGTTGAAGAAGAAAATCAAGCAAATAACTTAATGGATTAAATTCAATATTATAATGTATAAATATATTAAGTGAAGTTTGTTGCAACAAACAGCGAAATCCAAAGAATCCTTGCTGCCACGTGGCAGCAGTTGAATGCAACAGTACCAACATATTTGTGAGGTGGTTACTGTTCACGCATAAACTAAGAAATCCAATTCCTTTTGGATTTGGTTTTCCAATTTGATTTGGACTCAGTTATTTTATTTAGAGTTTTCTATATCTATAAATAATCCATAGAAATAATTATTTTGGGGAGATACTTTGTAAGCAAAAATTGTCAAAACTTTTTAGGGTTCTTTTCTTCTTCTTATTTTCTTAGACATTATTGTAAACTTTTGTTTTTGGTCTTTTGGAATTATTTTGCAGACACTTAGCAATTTAATTTCCGAAAGTTGGTTTATGCAATTCCAATTTGGTTTTCAATTCAAGATTTTGGTTTTCATCTATTCTAATTGTAAGTTCATGATTTCTTTTAACTCAATTATTAATTGTGAACTCTCAAGCATGAGTAGCTAAATCCACAATAGGGTTGTGGAAACCATGAGCAATTAACAAAGTATGAATAATAATTAAGTAATTCTTGAATAGTGTTTATGCATGTTTTGTTAATCTTTTCATTTAGCAGTCTTTCTAGCGGGTGTGCAACTTTAGAACTCGCCTCGCTCCTACTTGACCTTACCAAGGGGGTAATGAATGAGAAAAGGAGTTAACAACATAGATTTAGTTAAGGATTTGCTTCTATCTAATAGTCTGACTTTAATCAATTGAAGTGAGGGTGAAGACCCAACTTAATTGACACGATGACTAATCTGGGGTAAAGGTAAGAGTTAGTAAAGCACACAATCGTGGATTTACCAAGTCGTGAGTGAAAGTTCCTATGATAAATACCAGTCACTTAGGGATACATAACTTACCAGCCTTATATGTTAAACACTAGGATAGGATTATTGTTATTAGGATTACTGCATTAAGAGCTTGTGGGGAACACATATGCCCTAGTTTCCATCTAATATTGATATCTCAAATTGTGAATCTTGTTTTATTGTTACTTAATCATTTAAATCAACAATCTGTTACTTTAGTTACAAAACCCCCTTGTTTAATTTCCTCGGAAGTAGTTTGACTAAAAATAGATAATTGTGAGTTAAGTTTAAGTCTGAACCATATTCCTCGTGGGATCGACCCCTACCTACAAGTTGGGTTATTTATTTGGCAACGACCGCTTATACTTTTTTAGGGATGTGTAATTTGGGCGATAATCAATATCAAATTATGGTACGAGTGCTTGTTCAATAATGTTAAACAAACAAGGATTGGCTGGGTAATCGTCAATGACACAAATCTTCTTTTGATCTCAAAGCATCATATCATAGAATCTCCTTTCGGTTTCATCTATGTAAAATACAAACCAACCCAATGTTGACACCTAATTTTATCCCTCCTTTCTTCTAATTCATTTCCTTTAGCTTCTAAATTATTAATAAGTTGAGTACTTGATATTTCATATTTATTTTATTTTATTACTATTGTTACCTAATTATCTATTAGATACTATTATTACTATTAATTGCACATGTAGCAAACGTTAGGAAGATTAACCTATTCTAGCCAAAATCAAACTTAAAACATAAAAATAACTTTCAAACTATTTAGATTACATCTTAGGTTGCCTCCCAAGTGGCGCTTGATTTAACGTCGCGGCACGATGCAGACCCCTTGACTACTCAAACTTCATCAAGATCCCATTCTTCGACCACATCTTTGACCTCCTCTGGTTTCCCCAAGTAGATTTTGATCCACTTACCATTCACCTTGAATCTTGTTCCTTCCTCATTCTTAAGTTCAACCTCTCCAAGTGAAAACCCTTGTACAACTTTGAATGGTCCAGTCCACTTTAAGTTTAGCTTGCCACGAAACAAGCGCAACCTTGAGTTGAATAGAAGTATCAAATCACCAGAGTAAATTCACGCTTTTTGATCTTTTGATCATGGTACATTTTCATATTTTATTTATACAAGGCAGAACTTTCATATGCTTTTAGGCAAAACTCATCAAGTTCATTCAACCTCTGATTTGATGCACCATCCCAATCTAGATTCAACTTCTTGAGTACCCACATCACTTTATGCTCTAACTCTACAGGAATGTGACAAGACTTCCCAAACAAAATTTGGTAGGGAGATATACCTATGGGAGTCTTGAATGCAATGTGATACGCCCATAGAGCATCATCAAGCTTTCTCGACCAATAAGTTTTATTTTCATTCACAATCTTGGCAAGTATTTTCTTAATCTCTCTATTTGACACTTCAACTTGCCTACTAGACTACGGATGATAAGGAGTTGCTATGCTATGTCGAACACCATACTTATCAAGCAATGCCTTGAACAAATTATTACAAAAGTGAGAACCTCCATTGTTGATAATCGCCTTTAGTGTACCGAATTTGGAGAAGATGTTCTTTTTCAGGAATGTTGTCACACTCTTTCCTTCATTATTTGAAACCACGACATCTTCCACCCATTTAGATACATAGTCAACGACTACAAGTATGTACTTCATCAGATTCGAACTCACAAACGGACCCATAAAGTCAAGGCCCCAAACATTGAATAGTACAATCACTAGAATAACAGTCAGGAGGAGTTCTTACTTCCTTGAAATACCTCATTCTCTTTGACAATGATCACAAGGCTTGGAGAAATGATGAGCATCTTAGTGGATAGTAGGTCAATAATACCCACACTGCAAGATCTTATGAGTAGTCTGGATACCACTATGACGGCCACTAATAGGAGACGAAAGCAAGCCTCTAATAGTCTCATCATCTCTACCTCAGGGACACATCGACGAATAATCTCATCAGCACAAATATGAAGCAAATAAGGCTCTTCCCAAAACACTTTTTCACATCAGACAAGAATTTCCCTCTTTGGTGGAACGACAAATCAGAAGGTACCACATCACTTGTCAAATAATTAGCGAAATCTATGAACCAAAAGATAAGATCAAATGAAGAAGCCAAAACCTCTTTGTCTGGAACGACAAATCAGAAGGTACCACATCACTTGTCAAATAATTAGCGAAATCTATGAACCAAAAGATAAGATCAAATGAAGAAGCCAAAACCTCTTTGTCTGGGAACGTATCATCAATTTCAACTCCATCAGCTAACTTCAACATTCCCACTTTCTCTAATCTGGACAAGTTATCAACAACTTAATTTCCTGCCCCTTTCTATCTTTTACCTCAAAATTGAATTCTTGCAACAATAGCACTCATCGAATTAGTCTCGATTTTGCATCCTTCTTTGCCATAAGATACCTCAATTATGAATGATCAATGTGCACAATTACTTTGGTACCAAGAAAATATGATCTAAACTTTTCTAACGTGAAGACTACAACAAGCAATTCTTGTTCGATGACAGTACAGTTCTTTTGAGCAACATTCAGGTCTTTTCTTGCATAATATATAGGATGAAGAATCATCTCTCGTCTTTGCCCAATACTATACCACGTTCCACCCCACTTGCATCACACATAACTTCAAACAGTTGTCCCCAATCCGGTGGAATAATGACCGGTGCAGAAGTCAGCTTCTCATTCATCCCCTCAAATGGTTTTAGACTAGCATCATTAAACTCAAATTTTTGTCTCCTTTTCGACCAACTAGCACAATGGGTGTGCAATTTTTGAGAAATCTTTAATAAATCTTCTACAAAAACCAACAGGACCTTATTCCTCGGCAGCGGCACCTAAATTTGATACGCTCAAATTACACCTCCCTAAAGAAGTACAAGCGGTCGTTGTCAAATAAAGAATCTAACAGATGTTAGGGTTGATCCCATGAGGAACAAGTCCTACACTTAGGCCAATTTATGTTGATTGTAATTTTAGTCAGCTTATTTCTGTAAAAGGGGGAATTTGTAACATAAAAGTAATATTGATTTAGTCGAACACTAACAACTAATCAAGTAACATGATTTAAATTTTTGTTAAGTCAATAAAATATGAAACTAGGGTGTATGTGTTTCCCACAAGTTCTTAACGCAGTAAACCCTATAATAGTAACCCTTATCTAGTGTTTAACATGCAAAATCGGTAAATTAGGCATCTCTTAAGTGATTGGTAGTCCAAATAGAGAATTTTACCACACAACTTGGCCAGGCTATAGGTATATGGTTTACTAACCCTTACCCTTGACCCCATATTAGCCCTCACATCTTTAGGTTAGGATATTAGATAGTGGATTATCAATGCTAAATCTCTGTTGTTTAATCTATTTTCCCATTCGTTACTTTTTTGGTCGGGCAAGTAGGAATAAAGCGAGTTCTAATATTGTGCACCGTTAAAAAGCATTCAAAACGAAGAGATCAACAATACATTCATAAATAATATTCAAGGATTACTTAATTATGAGGTATACGTTGTTAATTACTCATGGTTCCCAGAACCCTAGTTATGGATTTATCTACTCATGCTTTGGTAATCACAATTTATAATATGAAATCCAGAATTGTGAACTTACAATTAGAGTAATTGAAATCCAAAATCTTGAATTGATGAACAAAATCTATATTGAAAACCAAAACTTCAAGAATTAAATGGACAAAAGTGTTCACAAATTAATTATGAAAGCCAAAACAGAAGTATAAAAATTGTCTAACAACTCAAAAATGAAGAATATAACTAATATTTATAGAAATCAAAATCCTAAATAAAGTAGGAAAAGAAAATCTTGGAAATTTTGACTTAGGTAGTCATTCCTACGGTTCGTTTCTACGACTCGTAGGAACTCATATGGTTCGTAGGAACTTTTGGTCAAACATCAGCTTTTCCACTTAACTCGTGGTTCTTTTGACAGTTAAATTCTATGATCCATAAAATGTTGTACGAACCATCCTATCATTTCGTCAACCAAGTGCTGGAACTCAAATTCTTTGAACTTTTCCATGACTCAATTTTACAGCTTGTAGAAGTTACAACGACTCGTCATTAGTTTCTGTTGTTTTATACTTAGTTCTAGAAATCAGCTCTTCAAACCATGATTTATTCCTACGGTTTGTATAAAATCTTACGGCTTGTAGGTTGAGTATTCAAAACCCAAAAACTTTGGTGTGTCATCTCTTTTCATCCTGACTGCTCCAAAACTTATTTTCCTACAAAATACCATAAAAAGACCATCAAAACTACTTACAATTGCTTAATACACATCCAAAACTCAAAGTTTACAGTATTATAAGTATCGTAAATCCACAGTACATCACATAAGAGAGTTAATAGTCTATTTTCCACCTCGAGTAGTAACTACCATGCATTGCCCAACATTCTTCGCCTGGTTGCTGTGGATTCACACTTGAAAGTAGTTGACTGAATTGTAGCTCAATTTGTTTAATGGACACTGCATATGAATGTACTTTTGCCCAATGCTCGATAAATCAGTACGCAACTCTTTCACATTGTCATCTGTCGAGTCAAACTTTTTCATCATCTTAGACCTCATCTCCTCAATGCGATTAAAACTTGATGCTCCATCTTGATTTCCTGGTGGAACATATGGGTCTGTCTATTCATTTATATTATTATACCCATTCTTATTGTAATTATTATCATGATTATAGTTCCATTCACGATAATAGTTCTCTTTGCGATTGTAATTACTGAAGTTCCAACCTTGATTACCTTTACCTTGGCGCCAATTATCCTAATTGGATTCTTGGGCGTTAGCCCAGAAACCCCTCTGTATGTTCATTCACAAAATTAACATCTTCCTCGTAAGCATACTCAGCATGCGCCATTCTGGTAGTTGACTGCATTGACTTTTTCAGCACCCCTACTCAAATGTTTCAACACTAACCCAACCTCGATTCTCAATTGTGCCACCTCTTGATGCATCTCTTCATTTGCTTGATTATGAGTGGCTTGTATCGAAAATGTGCTCTTTGCAGTAGCCGAAGTTTTAGTGTTACATGCTTTATTATTCTTGGAGATCTTTTAACATTTCTCTACAATCTCTTGAAATGTGCTTGTCTCGTAAGAACCTTCAGCAATAGTAGCTAACATTGTTTTCCCATTTACATTCAACCCTCTATAAAAGTACTCCTTGAGTGATTCATTATCAATATGGTGGTTTCATACACTTCTCATGAAACTTGTAAATTTGTCTCAAGAATCACTAACCGACTCCCGAGGTAAAGCCACAAAGTTGTGGAGTTTATCTTTCAACTTTAGGTTCTTTGACAAAGGAAAGTATTTTTCCAAGAACACTTTGTGCAGTTTTGCCCATGTTGTAATTGAGTCATATAGAAGCTCAGATAGTCACACAGTCGCATCACCTGTCAATGATAATGGAAACATACGTAAACCGATTGCATCCATGTCTAAGTCCGTTTTTCCCACACTACTCTTACACACGCTAATGACTTTACTCAGATGAGCATATGGTTCTTCAGATAGCATGCCATGAAATAACCATCTGAATGTATGAATTTGCATCTGACTACTTGTAAACACAAATGTATCTCGGGTGGTAGTGGAGGTACTACTATGACACCCATTAATGCCAGAGAATTATGATCAATACTTGTAATTATCATCCACATCGGGTGCTTGTTGATCTTTCACTAATGCAGGTTTGTTCTGGTTGTTTCTCGGTACCTCGGCTACTCCTGGAAGTTAGACTCTAGGGTCATCCTTCTAGCCTTCTTTGATTGGATCATCGTTAAGTCCTAGATTTTTACCACGTTCAACCATTTTTTGCAGAGTTTTTGGTTAGTTTTGGATTATTAAGGGTCAGGGGATTTCCTTGACTCAATGTATTTGGCATACACTTTGAACAAAACCAGTAGAAAAAAAACAAAATAAAATATAAATCAGGAACTAACTGACTAATAGTGCAATAAAAAAATTAGTCTAATCTAAAAGCCTTATTCCCTAGCAACGGTGCCTAAATTTGATACGCCCATATTACACCTCTCTTAAGAAGTATAATCAGTCGTTGTTCAAATAAAGAACCTAATCAAGGTTAGGGTCAATCCCATGGGAAATGAGGTCTAGATTTAGGCTAATTTACTATTGACTGTACTTTTAATCAGATTATTTCAGTAAAAGAGGGGTCTGTAACACAAAATATTAATTGATTGAATTTGGGAACAATTAACCAAGTAAGCAGGATTTAATATTTTGTAAAGTCAATTGAAGTTGAAACTAGGGTGTATGTGTTTCCCACAAGTTCTTAATGCAGTAAACCTTGTAATAGTAACTTTGTCTAGTGTTTAACATGCAAAGTTAAGTTGGTAAGTTAAGGGGTGTATGATTTACTAACCCTTACCATTGACCCCAGATTTGCCATCACAAGTAGGGTTCAGGCTATTAGAAGGTGGATTATCACGCCCAATCTTCATTGTTTAATCTCTTTTCCTATTTGTTACTTTCTTGGTCGGGCAAGTACGATGTCACGACCCGAACCTACACCGTAACGTAACACGGCGTACAAGACTCCGAAAAGCCTCACACAAGCCTCATAGCATTCATAACATAAGACAATAGAATATGGTGCAGAAATTTAAAACTTTTTATTTTACAATCGAAGTCTTTTATAAACATGAGCGGAAGTGTATACTTTGTCTCAAACCATCTAGAACTATAAGACTAAAACTTTGGGACGCAACCCATACAAAAGCTCTAAACATAATAATAAAAATGTAAAGGACATGGTGGTCAAGCCCTCGAATACTATGAGGACTCACCATAACTTCTCTTCTTGATCTATTATGAACCTATCCACGAGGATGGAAGCCGATATCACCAAACCCTACACTTTGTAGAAAAATGTAAAAGAAATATGGGTTAGCACAAAAATGCACTAAGTGTAATAGCCATGCAAAAATCATGCTAAAAAGGACATTTCATTTTAAAACCATGCATTTAACAAGTTTGAGAATCATCATGAACATTAGTGTAAAAACATAAGACATAATCATATTCAACATATAGATCATCATAGCAGAATAAGACATACCATAAGCACCCTCAAAGTCTACTTGTGCAATGCATAGATGAAGTCCCATACCCCCATCTATACTAAGTAAAGCTTCTTGAGTAGTCATAGTTCATCGTTCATACAATCATAGTCAATACTTATATCATCATCTCAAATAGAACCATATTATAAGTAACCCTAAGTTATACTTGTGCAATGCATGAATGGCATCCCATAATAGCACCCGTACTAAGTATCCCTTTTAGGCCACCATAACATACTTACCATTCTTCATTCTCATATTTAGTCAATACCCATTAGACAAGGAACATTCACATTCAATAAGTCATGACAAGGAAAGCAACTCATAATAACAATCCAAGTTAAAATTCATCATTTTATTTAGCCTTTAAGTCAACATTCTCATTAGCATCATTATAAGCACATTCATTTCATTAGACATTATGACATTAAAGAACACACCATGACTACTCTAAAAGCCTACTTGTGCAATGCATGGATGAAGTCCCATACCCCCACCCACACTAAGTAGTGCATTCTTGAGAAGCCATAGTTCATTATCATTCACTATGGGGGTAAGCCTTAACTGACATAGACCATGTGAGCAAATCATGGAATCCCAGTGTTACCCACACCGAATAAGGGATTCCTACTTGCCTAAGGTAGGACCATTAATTTAGCTTAGGTGTATCCACTAGCTAATAACCTATGTGGGTACATAGTTATGGGATAGGGATATTGCTACTAGATACACCACCTCAACTCACGGTTGAGCATCCATCTCAAGATATTGCTACTAGATACCCCGCCTCAACTCACGGATGAGCATCCATCGCAATACATATCCACTATGTGCTTAGCATTATTCCCCATGGAGTACTTAACATTCATTACTTTAGTTCATTGGAAATGGGATACATAGATTGTTACTAGATACCCCGCCTCAACTCACGGTTGAGCATCCATCTCAATCCCAACATTCATTCATTAAGATACCGCATAGATTCAAAGATGTGAATAGCCTTTCAATTCAGAATCCCATATTGTGAGAAAGACCTTTCACAACATGTCATTGTCATTCATTAGTGTATAATTGAGGATAGCCTTTCAATATACACATCATCATTAACACAATCATAGAAACTTCATTTATTATTCATTCATGAGTGTGTGTATGTGAGAATATCCTTTCAACTACCACACC
>JAJONZ010016135.1:0-28947 GCA_029582445.1 Solanum paucissectum | reverse complement strand
AAGAAGACATGGTAAATGCACAAATTTATAAGAACGCAACAAGTAAGGCTTGACGAACCCATAAGCACCTGCAGCTATCTAAATGAACATGATAGAGTCATACTAATTCTGCAAACGCCAAATCAATGGATCATTAGTTCTCTCCTTATCCAATACGATCACCGTGCTCTTTTCAAAGTTTAACTAAAAGCTTGAATGTTTTTAAACAAGAACAGAAAATAACGTAAATGAAGTTTGAACTGAAACTTCCAAGTTAATATAGACAGTCTTATTAACAGTTTTTACTGAAAAAAACAGTGATATCATTTTCCATTTACTTCTTAACATCCACAAAGAAGTACAAGAATGACACGCTTATATTGAGAGGCATCAAATTGCTCCACTTTTTCTTCTTCCTTGTTTAAGTCCTTTCTTTTTAAGAACCATATCAAGTCTGTTTGGCCAAGCTTCTAAAATCAGCATATTTTGAGAAGTGTTTTTTCAGAAGTGCTTTTTCAAAAGTATTTTGGTGAGAAGCAGTTTGTGTTTGGTTAATCAATTTGAAAAACACTTTTGAGCAGCAATTAGTGATTGGACAAGCTTTTAAAAAGTGTTTCTAAGTGTATTTTCTCAAAAGTACTTTCGGGGAAAGCTGCATTTTTAGCTTTTGAAAAACAACTTATGCTACTCTCCCCAAAAGCACTTATTTTCTCCGCTTGGCCAAACACCTCATGTTTCTAAAAAAGGGACTTTCGACCTCCCAAAAGCTTAGTCAAATAGACGATAGATCTTACTCGTATCCACCTTATACTTAAACTTCCATTTCACCTTCCACTTTTACCCTCTCCAGTCCTTCCCTTTTTCCTCCACCAAACAGAATGCAAATGTCCGGGGAACTCAGATCTAAGCAAGATGTGACAAAAAAAGATAGCATGAAGTAGTTAAGAGACTTAGTCACTCTTTTTAACATATTTACATTCCAAGAAAGTTGAACAAAAAAATTTGATCACTTTTTCCAGACATCAATCAAATGTGAAAGCTAAGGAAAACCTGAATAACAGAGACATAACAAGACCTTGGCTGAGAAACAAATCAAACTGATATAACTCATAAATGTATTGCTGCAAAAACAGAAGAAAACTCTGTATGGAATTTCATAACTAGCCATCTATCATTGCTCAGTTTAGCAATGTGAAAACCATTATATACCATAAGCTATATTGCTCGGGATCTTCATAAATGTGAGCGGGTGCGTGTAGGATTCTCCAAAAGTAGCGTATTTTTGGAGAATCCGTGCAAGTGTGGGCATAAAAAGTGAAGAGTCCATGCAACTTAGACCATACAAACTTTTCTTAAATCATTATCATTAACCATTTTAACCTAGTGATCCAGGATGTTTTGCATAACAGCCAACATCTATACAAAAATGTTATGTCCAGTTAAGTAGAACTACATTTGAAGAAGTCAGACAAATTTTGGCATATCCAGCAACATAGGTGACTCCATAAAATGCAATATGACAACTGTGGCTAGAAAGTACAAAAGAGATACCTTGTCCCTTATTAATTCTGAGAAGAACTTGAACTGGTATACATCAATATCAGAATGTAGAGCAAGATCAAGACCAAATATCCACCACCCTTTAGGAAGCTGCAAGGCAAAATAGCTCTTCTTTTGAGGCATAAACCACCCACCCAACCAGCTCTTGTGACAAATGTACCTCATGAAAGTCTGAAGTCCATCAAACCAGTCTGCACAAGTACACAAAAAGGATTTCGACTAAGCAACAAATAAAACCCTACATGAGCTACCCTGCTCCACTGAAAGACAGACGTACAAACCCACAGGCTTAGAAACTAGACTAACCATGATTTCCGGGGATGACAAAACACTGAGGTCCAACATACTGCCTGAGTTCAGTCACGCCGGAAGGTAATTCGGGCTTCTTAACGGCAATATGGTCTTCCTTATACCAGATTGGAGGCTGAAGAGCATATTCAAAGGGACGAAAAAAACGCTTCTCATATGTAAATGCTGATGGGTTCGGATACCTACAAGAAAGCCAAAAATGAGTATCACTTAACACAGTTTGAACACTATTACACTTCCATGTTCTAAACTCCGAAATTAAAAGAAGCAAAATGTCTAGGGTCAATTTGGACGCCAAAGAACTGACGTTACAGAGAGAAAAGTCCTGCTTGGTAACATCCCAGAAGCATGATTAGACAGCACATCTATGCATTCAATGCAGAGGAAAATAAATTGCATTTCACACTAATTATATACAAAAGGTTGCCCCAGGCTTGGTGTTAGCATTGAGGATGACATGTGACGCCTACTTATTTTCAGACATTTCTTCACGATAATTTTCAAGCATCAAATATTGACATGTTAATGTAATTCCGTTAATCCATTCTAGGTATATAAAATATTTGTTACACACGCAAAGTGTACCTTCTTATATTTTGGTTTAAAGATAAGAACTGAACTGATTCAACAATTTTGACTGGCAATTTGCAGGAACATAATAATCATTTACTTTGTAACATCATCAAAGACAACAGAGCACCTTATCATTACCACAGAAGTCATCAAAATCGAAGATGAATCAACATTTTAGCGCAAATCTCCCACGCCGGCCATCAGCTCTAGGATACACAAGAAAGCACACCATATCGACACACACACACGATATATATATATATATATATATATATATATGTTAACATTAGGTTGATCAACAAGTTGACACTAATAACTCAAATCACCAGCTTGAACTATTATTTTTCATGTTTGAATTTAACTCTATTCAACACATGAAAATTCTTTCACGAACTTGGTAAGCAGACAAAATCAGTGAATAACAGAAGTAAATCAAAGTACCAGTTGAAGAAGAATATGTGTAAACCGCAGCAATGCACAATATTCTAATCCTAGTTATTAAAACGATATCTAAGAGAGGTTACATTATACCCAGCCAATTATATGGGAAGTAAGCATGTTACTGTTCGATAATAAGTTTGCTTTAACTCATAAGGTGGTGCTATTATGAGCCAAGATGTGAAAAATTTACATGGAATTGCTCATGTAAAGTGCATAAATCACTAATGTTGTAAGAAAAACTCTGAGCTTACGCAAGGTCACCCCCAATAAGAAGCAGGCGTCCACGTGGCAGTGTAAGCTTGGAATCATTATTTTGGGCGTGGATTGAAGGTTGAGCAAGAAGGCGTGCCACAGTGTAGGAGGAATTTCCGCCATCACCAGTATCGGCCATGAAATCAAACCAGATACCATCCTCTTCACTAAACTGATCATACAAAAGATCATCCTGCTTAGCTCCATCTTCAATCTTGCTCATAGCAGCCTGATAATGGGAAAGATGAGGATGTTAAGGTGAACCTACTTGTATCCTCTTACGCGAATATTCAATTCAGGGATAATTATCTACACTTTCCACTGCACATTTCATTATAGGAAAGTATAAAATCCACTTTAAACTCTGCCTATATGTATCATTCTTTGTGAACGTAAGAAAATGCTTTGTTAAAAGTAGGAGGAGACACATATCCTTTATCCTTTAAAATGTCAAAGTTCTTACAACATACTCAAGTATCTTATACTCCCTTCTTTTTATATTTTGTTTGTTACTGTTTCAAAAAGATCACTTTCTACATTTTGTACCTCTTTACACCCAACATCTTACCTGGCATATTTAAGACCACAAGATTCAAATGACATTTTGGTACATTAACACATTTTTTAGTTTAAGATCACAAGATTCAGAGGTATTCTTTATTTTCCTAAACTCCGTGCACTATGACAAACAAATTGAAACGGAGGGAGTAATTCTTTACAAGGAGAAATATCACACTGAAAGCTGAATGCTTCAGCATGAAGCCAGAGCATCATAATGTACCTGCATCATGCGCATGTCAAAACGCCCAACAAATACAGTTACAGAGACCAGGAGGTCAAACACTGTCTTGAACAAATCAGCAGATGTCCTGTAATTGCGGTAAATAATGATATTATATAAGGAAATTTAATCAACTTTCTTCCCTAAGGATCTGCGTTGCCACTGGTTTAAGAAGGGGTCAGAAAGAGACACAGGTGAAGAGCATACCCTGAATACCAAGGAACCATATCCAAAAAGTCTGGTTTCATCTGCTTTTTTTTCAATTTCTCGAACTCCTTGAGTGATAAAGGGTGTGATAGAGCCCATCTGTTGATAAGTACGCATTAGAACAAAAAATCAGACCTTGGAATATCACATAAGGCCAATAGTGCTAACAATCTCCTCTATGCAGGCCAACTAAAGTTTAGAACTAAAAAAATTATACTCATAATCTAACCAAATTGCCCATATTAAGCATTAATACGTTTAAATAGAACCAACCAGGTATAACATATAACATTTAACAGTGACTCGAGAAAAACATAAGGTTTTCTCTGAAAAGTGTAAACCATATAACATCCACGATAGCGGATAGCCCATAGTGGGGAGCAGATAACCCTGGTGGCTGGCAAGCTTAATCCTTTCATCCATTATGGAACATTAGCTAATTGACTGGTAGGTAGATTTTGACAGCATATTAATCCAGCATAGAATCTATTACCTAAGTTATTCTAGCACAAAAGATGAGGATATTTTCCAGAATAAGGCTCTTAACATGGTTTATATTCAGATCTAAATCCCCTTATATAGGGTCGTCCACATCCACCTTAACAGGGAAAGAGAAAACAAGCTCTAACATGTGAAAGAAAAATTGAACTACTCACCCGGATGACCTTTCCACAACGAAATTTGCCATATATAGGCCAATAAAAGTGGCCCACAATGAATAGATTGGAGAAATTTCATCTGATGATTCTGCGCATGAGCCGCCGCAAGTCAACTGGAAAGGTGAAATTCAAATGTTAAAAAGGAAAATTGCAGCATAAGGTTCTCAAAATCTCTCAGCTGAAAAGTATGAAAACCCTTATATATACCTCTCCATAGATGACCCATTTGGACAAGAATGGGTAATCACTAGCAGACCCAACTGGAGCAAACCAAGATTTGCAAACTTGATCTTTGAATTCCGTCATGCGGATGAATTTCACAAGCCATGCATTCCCCTCTTCCTTATTCCAAAAGGAAAACCATATAGAATTCCTCCGGTCAAATGTCTTTTCCCTTACTATAGCGAGGTTCCCACAGTGGCTATAGAAAACACAGCAGGCTATACTTATAACCTAAGAGATGATGAAGCAATAAGATAAGGACCTGAGTAACCTTATGTTAGAGGTTAAGATGCATTCTCAAAACTTACAGCACAATTTTGAAAGACTTTCATAATCTCAGGCCTCCTTCCTGCCACACGAGCAACAAGTCCAAGATACCAAAGCCCAATAAATATAACATGGAAAACAAGAAGAAACAAAATGGATGAGACGTATAACGTCAGAAACAAAGAGAGGTTCATCCTTAGATCTACTCCCATTGATTGAAAACTTGGAAGGTGGTATAAAGCTGCCACTAATATCCAGGCAATGTACCTGCAAAACGGAATTTCTGTTGTTAGCTAGATTTTACTGACAAATGAGTTATTACGACATAGGTAGAAATAAATGACTTACCAGCGACTGAAATTTGAGTAACTTGGTTTAATTGTTTTCCCAATAAATGGAGACGAAAAGAAGTAAAAGAATCCAAGCAAACAGGCATACATAGACCACCATTTGATATCGAATTTCTGAATAAGTGAGTGCATGTTATCTGATGATATGAAAAACAAGCATCCCACAACCACAGAGATCACAAAATGACGCGAATGCTCGTGTGGGTAGCGATATGAGGGAAATATTGTCCTGACTGTCTCCATTTTCAGTGTATCAAGAATACCACTTGGCTGCTTATCGATCCCCATTAAGCAGCCCTAAATTCACGCCACTTTACTTGATAAGAGTTCTAGCTGATTAATTCTAGATCCCAAGAACCAACTGCAAAACAGAGAACTATATTTGAATGTTGGATTTAAATCCAAATAATCAACTAAAGCATGCATTGAGCTTACAATATTCATACATTGTCCCTATTTAAAATCAATTAGTCACAAGAAGAGTGGGAGGAGAGAGAAGAAAAGATTATCCACCACAAAATGCTATCCCAACTCAATCAAAACTCATAAAATTCAGCCAGGTTTATTGAGAAAGATCCAACCAATTTGAACCGCACACATCACAATAATAGTAGCATAAAAGTGATAAGAATTTTCCTTTACAGCCGCTACCCTTTGGGTGCGCACAGGGTAAAAACTCCGCTCCTATGCAGTAGCTCGCAAACCACATAGGAGAGGTAATCCACACTAGGCAAGCCCTGTGCGACAAATCTACCCAAATGGCAAACCCCTTGCTTTCGCTGGCAAGGGGTTTCGAACTTGAGACCTCCAACATGGAAATTCCAAGACCAAACCACTAGGCCACCCCGAAGGGTGAAGTGATAAGAATTCTCTATATGTTCAGCTCTACCGTGTCCATTCTATTACAATACTGGTAACTAACTTAACTGTTAAGGCATATTACAGATTCTCTAAAATTAGAAGCACTCTAAAGTCTAAACTTACCCTTATCCCCACCTGAACCTTAACATAAGCTTAACAACAAAAATTAACTAAGCGGTTTGAAATTTTTGTATTGCTCTTTTTTCAAAATATTAGAAATGCAAATTATTCAACGAGGACTAAAGGACTCCATGAACTTACAAAAACTACTCCATAAACCATAACCTTAAACCCTGCCCCCAAAAAATGATTTGTTGCACCACCACCCTTCAGGGTGACCCAGTGCTTTGGGCTTGGGACTTCCATGTTGGAGGTCTCAAGTTCGAAACCCCTTGCCGGCGAAAGCAAGGGGTTTGCCTTCTGGGTCAAGCTCGTCGCACCGGGCTTGCCTAGTGTGGGTTACCTCTCCTATGTGGTTTGCGAGCTATTGCATAGGAGCGAGGGTTTTACCATGTGCGCACTCAAAGGAACCGTAGTGTCCCGGCTAACTTATGCACACTTCGACTAATTCCCACCCGAAACCTCTACCTCCCACCAACTCCCAAATAACTCTATCAACTGAAACTCAGACGGACGGGAAAAAATCACCTAATATCTTTTCCATAAACTGGAAACTGGAAACTGGACTCCAAACCTCAAGGTTCTAAACCCACCTCATTGACCACTATGCCACATCCTTGGGTGCACCAAATATCACATTAATTAAACTATTCCTAAAGATATCCAACCCACTAATAATTTACAAGAAAAATTTAGCACCCCCATTATAAAGATTCAAACTTTCTGAAAAAGAAAGATATCTAAAGCAAATCCAACCCCAATTTTCTTTATTAAGCCACACCGAAATCAAATTCAAAGATTCTTAATTCAAAACTAACTAGGGTTCCCTGAAAAAACATATAACTTCCACATTTCAAGATTCCAACTTATGAAAAAGGAAAGAACAATCAAACAACCAAACAATAACATCAATGTAAACTGCTAAATACCCATAATTCTACAAACAGAAACAGGAAGAAAATGGTACCTCAATTTAAGAAACAAAAGCCAATACAGAAATAGAAAGACAGACAAAAAACAGCAACTTGGGTCTGCTTATATATGGAATAAAATATATGTTTGGATTAAGGAACCGACTCAGCAATGTTTATTATGTGAGGATGTCTGCAACAAACCTTTTTTTTCACGGAACATGTACAGCATATTCCTCTTGACTTTTTTGAGGACAAACTACGCAAATTATTACACAAAATTGAACCTTTTTTATGGGATTTGGGGGGAAAAAATAATTTTTATTTTTCTATTTTTGGAACTTTGTGGATTAAAGACAGATGGATTGAAGTTTTGCCAGTTTGTTGTTTGTTGATACAAGTGGCAAAATAGGAAATGTTTTTTTTTGCTGTTCTTGAATCTTTGGTAAATTCGTTTTTCCCCTTAAGTTTGATTGGAAGTAAAGTTTCACCTTAGAGAAAGTTTTAAAAGTCAAATTCAATCCTCCACAGACCACAAGTATAGAAAGAAATGGGATGTGTTTGATTTTTCCGTCTATGTAGTTTCTTGTCCTTCGATTTGTGTTACTGTTTGTTGTTTTTTGTGCTTTGATTGCGTTGTTTTGTTGTTGTTGTTGTTTTTTCTGAATGTTATGTAATGTTTTTTTCTTATTATTTAATGTGTTAATAAGTTTTTTTTATAAATGAATAAAATGATTTTTCAAGTAAAAGTAGAAAAAAACGAGTTCAAGAAGTGGCATCTCACAGTACCTGTGTTCTCTTCACCCTCTGACACACCTCATGGTCTTCACCCCACCTTCATAGCTTCAATTGCCCCACCCCCGCCTCTCATTGTATTTGTTAAGATCATATCCAATGCTTTTGGATTATACTCTCTCTGTCTCTTTTTACTTGTCAGATTTTAAATTAACACGTCTATTAAGAAAGGCGAAATGGTCTGATAGACCATTTTACTTGTATGTGTTTGTATTCTGGACCCTTCTACTTGACTATTTGTGAACTGAACTCTTAAATTAAACTCAATGAAACTCTATGTTTTAAACCCTTCTGACCGTTGACCAAGCTAATGTGGCAACTTAATTATTAAGTTGGCACAAATGTGTGATGTCACGCATAGAAGGAGCGTGAAAGATCAAATTTTAGATTGAAAATAATTTTTTTCTTTTTAAAAATAGAATAAAATGATAAAAAATAAGAAAATTAACTATTTTTTAGTTCTTTCTTCTTTTCCCACCCCACCCATCCCCTTTTCTTTTTTTCTTTCTACTCTCAAACCCAAATTTCTCTTCTTTCTCCCCTTTCCGGTCCTTTCCAATTTCTTGTTTCTCTCTTCTTCTTTTTTTCACATTTTCTTCCTCTCGGGAATAGAAACGAAATTGTATCGTTGTTGTAGATCTGTATTTTTCTTTTATTTTTGGGGTAATTTATAACCCATAAAGTATTAAAGATTCAAAAGTCTTGAAAGATGAAAAGTGATTGTTGAATGTCTTTGTGAAATTAAGTGAAATATGTTATGTAAAATTGTGTACAAATATTAGAGTATATTGATGTATTTTAATGGCTATTCGTTAACACCAATGGGAAAAAGAGATTTATGGTGATTCAAGTGGTAGATGTAAATGCTGGTAACATAAATATGATTAAAAGTTGTGAATGAAAGAAATTTCGGGGAAAAAAATCGAATGATAATTGTTAGTTATTTACGAATGTAATGATACTAGTGAGAATGGAAGGTTGTGATGGTATCTCTAATGTAAAAAAATAAAATGGAGAGAGGTGAAGGGATGAAGGAGGAATGAAGTGAAAAAGAAAGAAAAATAGATTTTTTTATAAAAAATAATAATAAGTGATATGTCATTTAAAATGTGATGTGGATGATGATATGCCATTTTTGTCAAGTGTTTGAAGTTCACACAACGAAAGGGGTTTAAAATGCTTAGTTTCACTGGGTTTAAGGGTTCAGTTGACAAATGATCAAGTAGAATGGTCCAGAATACAAACTCATACAAGTACAAGAGTCTATTAGATCATTCCGCCATTAAAAAAATAATGATTGGTGTAGTGAGTTTACCATTTTAACCATATTAATTGATGGAGTCCCAAATATATTTACTCACTACATTTTCAAAGACATTAACTCAATATTAATAAATTGAGGGTATAATAAGAAAAAAAATTTATCCCTTCTTGATTTGTCAAAAATAACAACTAAAAAGAAAAATCAAATTAAAAAATATTTGAAAAGTAAATAGAGACATAAGAGTATTTTTTACTTACATACGTACACAAAAAAAAAGAGTAAGATGCTACTTATTTTCCTTTCGAATGAATCAAAAAAATATTATAAATATAGAACATTTTACTTCATATCAGATACTTCCTCTGTTCGCTGTTATTTATTCTTAAAATAGATTTTCATTTTTATTTGTCACTTTTGACATATCAAGAAAATACAATAATTTTTTTCCATGTTTTACCCTCAACATTAAATACTTATTTTCCAAATCAGTTTTCAAGACACTATTTAATAGGGATAGTTTGGTACAATACTTATATCAATAATTATTTTATTAATAAATGTGTCAAGTTAAAATGTGACAAGTAAAATTGAACGGAGAAATTATATTTTAACTGTGTCGTGAAAAGTCTTGCAATAACTTCCTTTCATGTAGTTTGAAAAATAAATATATTAATGAGAGAGATGGCAAAACGTATTAATGAGGAAACACTTTCTTAACCCTATTATTTTATATTAACAGAAAGAATCTATAAAAAGAGCTATTTGAACAAATTGTAACCACTTAATTAATCATGACATTCTTAACTATCTTAATCCTTAATTAGATATCCAAATTCTCTGGAGAATCTACTCAAGTGGAGGTTATAACATTGTAATCACAGCTAAGTAAAGTTTCATTTAACTCTCTTTGTTTTTGTAATAATAAATTAATAAATGAGATGTCCACTTTGTGATCTTTAATTAACTAATTTCAATTATAATCATTGTGTATTCACTAATTAAATATTTTTAGTGACAAAGTCAACAATATTAAAAGGATAATATAAAGTATCCATTGTGTCCACTTCTAGACATGTTCCTTTTTTCTCCCTAACCCCCCTTTAAAGCACATGGCATTTACAAAGGATGACAAAAGGTAAACAATTTATAAGAATTAATGATTTATTATATTATAATTTTAATATAATAAGGTGTTCATACTTCATAGGTTAAGGTTAGGACAACAACATTTGGAAAACATGATAAAAAGGTAAACAATTTATTAGTATTATTATATTATTCTAACCATATTATTTTAACTATCGCTTTTAACTTTTAAATTTGGCTTCAAATTTAATATAGTCTTATAATATCAGTCATAATAATTTTAAATTATTAAATTCAATTCAAACGGTAGAAAATAAAAGACTCAATTTATTATCTTCTACAAACAAGCTTAATAAAATTCAATGATGGTGTTCTTCAAGTATTTTAAACTAAAATTAATCACAAATAAGTAACGAGTCTTCAATTTTCTTCCGCATATAAGAAAAAAAATAGAGAAGCAGAAAGAATATATAGCAGATGAAATTTCGGCGAATGTATATATTCTCGGATACATCACTCTTCTTCTCCCCAATTCACGCTCAACTCCCCTAAATAATTCACGCCTAAAATGGCGCAATGTATCAATGTTTCCTCCAACTCATTATTCTAGTTTTCTTCTTCGATTTCAAGTTCTTAAAAAGGTAGAATGATTTCTTCATCATTCTTTTTGCTTTCAGTAGGTCAGATTTTTGGGGGGGGAAATCATTTTTTTGTTGTTCATCTTAAATTTTCTAATACATATGAATTTTGGTCCATCGTTTAGTATTGGTTTTACCCAATTAGTTCCACATGGAAGATCTCGTCCCTGATGTTTTTTATTCCGATGGTGATGATTTCCATGAAAATAGATTAAAAAAGTGGGAAAAGTCGATGGTTTTACCATACGGCCGACCTTCTCTACCCAAGGTTTAAATTTCTAATGTATTTGGTTGATATTCGTGTGTTTACTTATGTATCATGTTTATCTTTCAACTATCAAATACTTATTTGTGGACAATGTATCTGGTACAAATGTTATTGTTAATACATAACCACTATTGTTTCAAACCTAAATCAGTATGGAATTTTGTTTATAGTAATGTATCTGATACATAACTATGACAATTTTCATTATATTTCAGTACCCAATACATATAGTACCCACTGTTATCATCAGAGGTGAACCTAGGATTTGAAAACTCTAGGTGTACCAATATTAAGCTAAAAAACAAAGGTTCTAGCTAGGATAGAATTTAGCTAGGATACAACCCTGGTCGCATGGGTGGATATCTTAACATGTACCAGCGGTTCAAAGGACACTACTATGTTTTCCATTGGATACTATTAATTATATTTAGTTTCTCGATATATATATATATATATACACACACATTAGTCCGCCTCTGACTGTTATGTAACAGATACATAACACAACACACCTAATACAAAGATGACACACTACATATGGTTATGTATCAAAATTCAAGTATCAAAGTTGTATTAGGTGTGTTTAGGTTTGTTAAGTCATGTATCAGAATTACCTTCTACAAGGTATCTGATGTTTATTTTTTCCCTCAATTCATTAATGAATTACCATCAATTTTTCATATTTAAAATAGGGGAGGTTACACATTTGATTGTTTGACCAAAATTATTTACCATCGCTAGACAATATATATACATATATCATACACTAATTTCATACACACATATAAGTCAACTTTTTTTTTTTTTAGATGAACGACTATTTAAGTTAATTTCCCTTTAAACAAGTCGGTTTCCTCAGCCGATTAGACTGATGTGGTTAATTGGGTTTGCTATAAATTGACACTTATGTTGGGCCGTAAAAATAAGAAGCCCAACTATTTTGCTTCCAACAAGACTGCTAATTTCAGCCCAAATACGAATTTGACTACACCAAAAATTATTTTTGAAAAAGAAAATACCGGAAAAAAAAGGAGAAAAACGATACAATCAAATCTCTTTATAATAACATTTCATTATAATAATATAATTTTCTTCAAAATCGACTTTCATGTTATGTTATGTTATATGTTTTCTACACTAACATCTTGTTATAACAATCGAAAAATATTTTTTAAAATAACATCGTTATAAAGAGGTTTGATTGAATTCAAACACGTTAGAAAATAACCACAATTAGAAAGTTGAACATCACTTTATATTCATCTAAATTTGTTTAAACAGAAACATGAAAAGGCTAAATTGTTGTCCTAATCCTATCATTTCCTCTTGAGAAATGTTAGATTTTTTTGTGTGTCTATTAATTATCGAGATTCAATTTAACAACCCTTTGAACTCAATTGAATTAGATAAATTCAATATTTTTCAAAAATACAGATCTAAACTCACATGATACAAATTTCGCACAAAAAGTGTCATATAAATTGAAATAAAGAACGTACTAAATAATTGAAGTAGGCAAAGAAATATCTTTTGTGATTTTTCTAACGTCATAGTAAACTCGATAAAAATGTATTTTTGCATCGACCCAATAAATACATGACAACTTGACAAGTATTTTTTACATAGATTGTTATTGATTAATTAATCATACTTACTTATTCATTCATAAAATATTTTTATCTTTAAAATGACAGATATTTTATGAAATTAATCAACGTGCGTTGAAGTTAGCTGAACACCATAATAAATATTTTTTGGGGGTTGGGGGTTGTGGGGGGGGGGGGACAATCATTCTAAAAGATACAAAGTAATTAGTTAGAGTTCCTTTGGAACTAAGTGCTCAAATTTCATCTCAATCAAATTAAAGTAAAGATCAGTTAAATGTAACATCATTTTCATTAAGAAAATTGGACCCATCATTACAACAATTATATGAGTGGTCAGACATGTCAGCTTTACAATGGAAAATTTGGTGGATCGTATAATTGTTAGTTTTTTTTTTCTATTTATTTTATCAATTTGGTGTGATTTATAGGTTTAAAAAAAAATTATCATCAGAATAAGAAAGATGATTTATTTCATAATATTGATTTTCAACAAAAATATTTCACTTGAAACCAAACAAAGTAGCTGGTATGTTGCGGCAACATGTCACACATAACGGAATTAAAATTTTAAGTTTATGAAACTTGAATTTTCTTTTTTAAAATAACTTACTGAATTTTGAATAAATTATTTATACATTTTAATTGAAACTTTAAATACAAATCTAAGATTTAAACTAAATTACTAAATTCTGCCGAATATATAAGTAAAACTGTAACTCCGTCCGATCCGCGATGCCATGTTGTGTGCTTAGCTTCACAGCCACAAATATTTGTAGTGGAAATACATATTTACTCAAAATCATGTGTGTACGCCTAACCAATGTCTAGATAATATGTCTTCACACCTAAAATTTGGTCACTTATATGGTTGATAGCGAAATCGATAGAGAATTCAATAGTTTTTGTTTAAACTGCATATTTGTCTTAAGGAATTTGTTTAATATACATTCAAGATTCAATAACTAAAAAGGATTAAAATTTTGAATCTATAAACTTTAAATTCTGATCCGATCGAACGTCAAAGGTGATTTGATTTCATGGACATGACCACCAACTTTTTTTCTTTTCAATCTCTCCATGTGATATATGACAAGGGAGTAGGCCAGTGTTTGTCCATAATTATATTGCGATCCATTACACTAAAGAATTTGTGGCCACATTGTCAATATATATAAAATAATATACTTACTTTTGGTTGAGTTACCAATAAGAGAATCAATTTTAATGGTGTCCATTTTGACATGATGTGTCTATAACATGTAATGGACCAACTATAAAAGGGACACATATTAATGTGATAGTAAAATGATTTTAAGATTTGTGGAAAAATGTTACATATTTTCTTCAATCTTTACCTATACATGTCTTTAATTTGAGCTCATCTGACATCTATGTTCCTTAACTTTGGATATGCTCAAATAAATGTACTTAAACTTGTTTAAAATTGAACAAGTAGACACACATGTCTTACGTGAAAAAATACACATAGGACGTCACGTAGGATGTCATGTAGGGTGTGAATTGCCATGTAGGACGTCAAGTAAGATGCGCGTGTCTACTTGTTCAACTCTATATAATATAAGTTTAAGTGCCTACTCGTGGACATTCAAAGTTGGAGGGCATAAATGTCAAATGAAGTCAAGTTAAAGTGCAGGTTTATGCATTATGCCTAACCTATAGATCACAAATTCAACTTTGAGTATGCATAAATAGACACTTAAACTTATTTAAAGTTGAACAAATATAGACACACACGTTCTACATGGTAAATACACATAGGACACCACGTAAGATATCAGATCAATGTCGTGTAGGGAGTGTATTGCCACGTAGGATACTAAAGTGTGACGTGTGTATCTACTTGTTCAACTTCATACAAATTTCACTGCCTACTTATACACATCCAAAGTTGAAAAAACAATAATATCAGATGAAACAAACTTAAATGGTACATTTATGTATTATACCTTTCCATATACAATCTTTCTCTAAATTCCAGTAATACGAGATGCTTCGTACAGTGAACTACACTCTTACATTAGTTTTGAGATATGAAAGAATTATACCATACTTGTTACAATTGAGTTGAAAAGGATGGTCACTTTACATATATAAAAATGTCAAATATAATATTAAAGTGAGTATTAAATTGACAAGAGGGGGTATAACAAGCAAAGTTTTGGCCTTTTGGGGATAGATGAATTGAACCAATAATAGTGAAAAAAAAAGTAAGATAAAAAAGGCATAAAGGAATTTGATGTTGATATTCCATGTGATAATAAGAGAGGCACATGCAAAATACCACACTTGGGAGAAAAAAAGAAAACACCTTTTTTATCTTTTTTTTTTCTTCTTGAACCCAAGAAATTAATTAATTGGGGTCCAACCATATAATATACATATACTTATCTTATCACTTTCCAACTTCTTTTTAATTAATATTTTTGTTACATCAAATATTTGGCTTATACCAACTTAGGGGGTTATGATAGATTATAAATAAGATTTTTATTTCTTAATTTTAAATTTTGAATTCGAATTTCAAATATGAAGATATTTTGTCGGAGAGAGTTTTTTCTTTAAGTAAATCTTATTTAATGTGAATTTAAATAAATCAAAATTTCACTACGTGTATTATATGTTAAATGAGAAACGAAAGAAAAGACATAGCTTATAGCTATGGAGTGTTTTGGTTTATGTATTAAAAAATTAGATCTCCCTTTATGTGAATTTCTTATGGTTCGTTAATATAAAGATGAATTCAAAATTTAGATCATCCGAAATCACAAGGAAATTTAAATTTCTTTTCTTTGTATATTTACTTTAGATATTTTTTGAATCTTCTGATTGAAAATCCTGTGTTCATTATCAAGTTTTATTACGATATTTATTGATCCAAATTACTCCTTATGTTTCCTTGGTGAACCATTACTTTGTATTAAATATCTTAGACAAAAAATCCTAGTATTTTAGCAGTAGAATGGCAACTATTTTTATGTCGGCAAAATTTTATATAACTTCATTTTCTATAAAATAAAAAATAGTAGTAATACTCCTATAAACCTATTTTTTTTTAAAATTAATGAATAAAGTAAGTTCTTTACTATTTGTACATGTACTTTATTCTTTTTGTATAAAATGAAATATAATAATTTGTTTGAATTGAGAAGACTATACTATGGTCTATGATGTTTCCTTCCATTCAATCTTTTCATAATAATAGTTTTTTTTTTTTTAAATTCCTTATTATGATACCATACTATGATGGACGAGAGGGAGTTACTCGGATGGTAAGCACCCTTCACTTTCAACCCAAAGGTTGCGAGTTCGAGTCATCAAGGGAGCAAAAATGGGTGGGAGCTCCTAAGGAGGGTAAACAAAATAAAAAAATACCATACTATGATATCGCGTATATTTGTTCGCAATTTCAAACAATATTATTAAACTATGCAAAAAAGATATATAAAGACACCCAATAAGATATTATTCCAAAATTGAATATGTAATAAGAAAATCAAAAGAACAACGTATCCAAAGAATATGTCCATGAAAGTTCAAGTGCCCCCCTTTTTCTTTTCTTTTCTTTTTTATAATATTACTTTGTTTCGACTTAGGTTCGTTTTATTTTCATTTAATAAATTTATAAATTTTAATTATTCATATCTCAATTTATTATTAACTTTTTTATAATTGCTTATTTGCCCTAAATGTTTTAAATTATGTAGAGCTTTTAAACCATTAAAATGTTTATGTAATAATCATGTGAAGGTAACCTTTCATCATTAAATCTGTCCATTATTATTATACAACTATTACTATAAACCACTAAGACATATTTATCACTATCGATCACTATTACCATCAACTTTCATTGCAATACTATATATCACCGTCAATTAATATCACCAATCAACATTCTAGCCACATTATCACCAACTTTCAACTATGAACAATTACCTTTATTAATTGCCCACTATAATCGTACAACTCTCAATTCTAGAGTACACCACTCTATTATCCAGCTCACATCCATCAATTATAATTTCAATATCTATCACCTCACAATAATCAGTGTTGACGATCATCATTATCACTACTCTTAACGTGTGTTTAATTTACAAATAAAATCAATCTTTTATAATAATACCAAATAAATTAATATTTCTACAATTTTTTGTGGATATAATATTTTTAAATTTTTTATTAATCTTTAAATAAAATAAATTACTTTTTTAAAAAACAAAATAGGGCCATAACCAACTAGAAGCCATGTCTTTCATTCCCCACTCAAAAAAAAGAAGATCCCCATTGCAACCTAACCAACAATAAGCCTTTTCCTAACTCCTCTTATATATCCTTTTCTCTCCGAACCTCACATATTTCTTTATAAAAAAGAATTCCACCTCATTATTACGTACAAGTCATATCAATCTCCTCTGTATCGTAAGCCATCAACCCCATATTCCTTTATAAATAACAAAATACACATCAAAATCATTGTTCTCTCTCTCTCTCATTTCCCTCTCATTCAACAAGAATGGCCTTTCGATTCAAGAACCAAAACCCTAAATCATCTTCTATATACTCTAGTAGCCCTTTCAACCAAATCGAAACCCCTCCTTTACTTTCATTACTCCAACGTACCACGAATCATTCAACAACAACAACAACAACAACGACTAATAATCCTTCTAACACCAACCCTAAAAAATCAAGAAAATCATCTACTAGTACGAGTGGTGGCATTCTTAAAATGTTCAAACTCCTTCCTATGTTAACAACCGGTTGCAAAATGGTTGCATTACTAGGTGGACGTCCAAGAAACAAACCAATGTTAACAGATAAAGCTACAACAATTACATTATTTGGTTACAAAAAAGGTAGAGTAAGTCTAGCAATTCAAGAAGATCCTCATAGACTTCCCATTTTCGTGATCGAGCTACCGATGCTTACCGGGGTTTTTCATAAGGAAATGGGATCAGATATAGTAAGATTGGCACTAGAAAGTGAAACTAAGACACATAAAAAGAAAGTGTTAGAGGAATTTGTATGGGGTGTTTATTGTAATGGAAGAAAATTTGGTTATTCAATAAGAAGGAATAATAAAAATATGAGTGATGATGAAGCACATGTTATGCAATTATTAAGAGGTGTTTCAATGGGTGCTGGAGTTTTACCTTGTCCAATATTAGTACATGATAATAATAATAATAATAATGTTGATGGAGAAATAACTTATATGAGGGCAAGATTTGATAGGGTTGTTGGATCAAAAGATTCAGAAACATTTTATATGATTAATCCTGATGGTGCATCTAGTCAAGAATTGAGTATTTTCTTTGTAAGACTTCATTGATCAGACGTCTCGAGTTTGAGTACTCCAGAAAAAATTACTTACATCCGATATATATACATGTAAGAATTTCTTATATCAATATTCTCAATGGGTGATTTGATTT
Organism: Solanum paucissectum; assembly: GCA_029582445.1. Taxonomy (NCBI): domain Eukaryota; kingdom Viridiplantae; phylum Streptophyta; class Magnoliopsida; order Solanales; family Solanaceae; genus Solanum; species Solanum paucissectum. The sequence goes on along the minus strand of JAJONZ010016135.1, from coordinate 10,338 downwards.
TTTTAAATATATATACTTTTGAAGTTGAGTCAGACTCAATAATGTATATTTCTTCGTATGATATTAGAGTCGGACCCCTCATGTTGGGTCGTCCATCATAGTAATTATGTTGTCTATATGGGGACGTACGAGGATGTCAGAATTTCGTTTTCAATGGGCGATTTGATTATCCCTTTAATGGTCTAGGGGAATCTTCACTTAGTTTCAGAGCTGGCTTTTGAAGTTGAGTTATGTAATTTTTTATTTTTTTTGCAGCGTGGACCTATCCGGTGGCGGTACGAGTCCAAATTAATCGAAAGTTATGGTAAAAACATTGAGGGAAAAGGAAATATTTTTCCCTTCATTTTGTTTCTAGAGTAGTTATTGAATACAAGGTGATACTAATTGGTTTGACTTGTTATATGTAAGTTTTTGCAATTTTCATGTTTAACGTGCATATATATAATAGATTAGATGACTAATCTTTTTTATAAAAATTCTGTCTCCGGCACTATTCAACATGGACTCAGTTCCACAAACATGAGCAACCGGCCAACCGCCTACTTTTTTGATTTTGTTTTTCTGTTTTGTTTGATTTTGTGTCTTTTTTTTTAAAATAAATAAATAAATTATTTTCCTCTGTTTTACGTGCCCAAAATTGCCAATGAATTAAAATAATTCTGCAAATTTGAATAATCGAAAACATGTTTATTGATACTAATTTAATACCGGCCAAGGGCTTATAATAATAATAATTAATATGCAGTATTTTTGTGTATGTGTCTCCAAAGCTACGAGTTAATATATTAAAGTAAACCGGCTCGTAGATGCATAAAGGCACTAAGTCTAGTCGGCGTTATCACTCTGTCATCTCCATACTCATCTCACCGCACTATTAGTTTTGATATTAGTTGTTGGATAAAAACAACCCAAAGCTATTCTTAACATGGTGTGAAGCGTTTTGGAGAAAATTAGCGGCTTGATTTAAAATGGATAATATTATTATCGATTTTGATATCAATTGTTTGACTAAAACAATCCAAAGCTACTTTTAACATGATGTGAGGACTTTTGGGGGTAAATGGTGTTGTTTGACTTAAAGTGGACAATATCACGTCAAGTCAAGTGTTTCTTTTGGTTCCACATCAATCAGAAACTTTATTAGATTAAAATCAATCGAAATAATGAAACAAGACTACTAAACACGAAAAAAATAAAGATCTGTACTAATTTGCAATATTAAAGATCTATTTCCAGTCTATAAAAGCCTTTAATAGCTCAAAAACCATCAATTTCACAAAAAAATATAGTCAAATGTACACAGGATACAATACTGCAACTACTATGTGCCCTTTTGTCTCTAACTAATGTAATATGTACAAAAGTGTGACACTCCAGCTTAAGGTAAGAAGTTCCACATCGTCAAAAACACATGTGAGATGTTGTGTATATAAGTAACTAGATCTTAACACTAGAGACACGTTTTGAATCCATGCAGATCTAGGCCCAGAGCAGACAAATATCACTATCACTAGCAGACTAGGTCATTTATATGTACTTATATTTTCTTGCATTTGAAAACATAAGCACTTCATTTTCAGTTCCAAGGAGAGAAAATACTATTTGAGGACTTGGCTGGTGCAAATGTACTAGGATTCAGCTCTGGTGAAGAAATACAAGGAAGTATCTCGAGTGTAGAACGAGGAGAGTGGTGAGAAGTTGCTCCATAATCGCACGTTACAGAATGTGATTGGTGGCTTGTTTCACTGAAACATGAACACAAGTTTCCCTTTGTTGTGTAAGATAAGCATAATGGACATTGGCTAACTCAAAACCAATTAATTGGAACGATCGATGATTTTATGGACTAAAGAGTACTCTTGAAATGAACCAAACATTCACGAAAGTAAAGAAAAGGGCTCGAAAAACCACTAGTACCCGTTATATGGAGATTTTGTGTGCCTAGATGAATTCAATTCCATGTTATGCTTTGTTAGGTCCTTTGGACTCTGCAAAATGTCGTAAAAAAGGTAATGAATTGAAAGTTGAAACAACTCAAGAACAGAACAGAGAAACAGGAAACAGAAGAGAAATCAGTAGCTTTATGTTAAGTATTAATAAGCTTGTAGTACTCACGTGTAATTTCATCCGCGAAAAATCTTCTGAGGAACCTGAAACAGTAGCACTATGTTCACGCGAATTAGTATTAGTTAAGAAAGGATGCTCAAGTAGCATCAGGGCTGTTGGCCTGTCTGCTGGTTTCCTCTGAAAGCAGCACCGGAGGAAATCCTTTCCTTCCGAAGACAACGTTTCTGGTATAGGTGGTGATTTGTTTAGTGCACTGAACATAGCTTTCACCTAAAAAATGAAATACACAATTGTTTACACATCACATTTGGAATCACAAAAATATTGGCCATGATTTTGTCTTGCTTGTTCCTTCTCAGCTATGCTTCTCGGACTCTTCAAAAACAGTGTGGGGTGCATGTCGGATCCTTCAAAAATAGTGCATTAGCGTTTTTGGAGAGTCCGAGAAACATAGCTTCTTAGGCATTGATGCTAGTATGTGGCAACATGATGGGCTCAAAGTTTATTAACACGGCTTACCCCGTCTAATCCACTCCAAGGGGGCTGTCCAGTAAACATTTCAATTACAGTACAACCTAAACTCCATATATCAATAGCACAGGCAAGTTCTGGATTGGCATCTTTCCGTAGCATAGCCTGCATTACCTGCACAAGACGAAAAAAAGAAAACCTTAAGAACAAGCAAAAGCAAACAGCTCGCCAGTATTAGAAAGTAGCTTCCAAATACCTCTGGAGCCATCCAGTGTGGACTCCCTTTCAGAGATAGCTCAGTTGCATGACCCGACAACTGAAAAAAGGGAAGCATAATCATATTACTGCAGTAATGCTAGATGATTCTGCTTTATCAAGTAGAGTATAGCCATACGTTACTTGATGCAATCGTTCAATTTTGTACGATAGAGTGCTTTATCAAGTATAAAGTTCATTCTACACGAGAAATGAAATTGGCCGAGGACAACAAAATTGAACGATTGCATCAAGTAACGTATTCTGTCACACATCTTAGTTTCCCCCTTTTTACAGTTCACTTCTGTCATAAGGGGAAGGAGTGCAGTACTTCGTGATCATCGAGCCATGCTAAGATTACTCTATCATGTGTGCTTGTATTACTTTGGAGTTGAAAAATGTTTTTGCTTTTTTTTCGTTTCCTAAAGGATCCGGTCTCCCCAGTAGCAATTATACCTCATCCAAAATGATTAATGCTGGAGAGAGGGAAAGCATTCAAAGCTGGCAGCCTTAATAGCTGAAACATATAACTCATTTCATACTACACAGAGTAGTACGCAAGAGAACTTAAACACACTACAGAAACGTAACGAAAGAGATTAGCATATTCTATTAAGCTTTAGAAATTTCAGAGCGTACATGTTTTGCTAATCCAAAGTCAGCAAGCTTGACGATTCCCGATGCATCAACAAGCAAATTCGCCCCCTTAATGTCCCTATTCAGCGAAACCATCCCAGCCATAAGAGTTAAGAGTCATATCAGCTAACCAGATAAAGCATTCATTTCAGTCAATAATATAATTTAATGAAATTCCTCAATCATATACTAATGACGAAACAAAAATTGAGACAAATTGAATCGTCGATATATAGACTTTAGTAGCCTGTAAATGGATCATTAAATCAACTAACATTACGACCTTCCTTAAAACAGGCAATTTACCTGTGTATCGTCTTAGTGCTGTGCAAGTAAGCCAGCCCTGATACTATATGTCTTGTAAAATTTCGAACTATCGACTCTGTCATAGCTCCACCATGATCCCGGACAAACTTATTAATTGATCCTGGATGAACATATTCCAGATATATGCAAAAACTATCTTCCATCTGAACATCCAACAGCACTTTATCCATCAAAATGTTCGAAAAAGAGAAGTTCAAATAGTTGGTATAAAATTGTTCGAAAGAAGATGTTCTTACTATTTCACTGCCATAATATTGAACAATATTTTGGTGCTTCAACTGTCGGAGAACTCTTATTTCCTAAGACAAAATCAACAACATAAATGTATATTAACTAAATATGTTTCTTTATAATCTATCTCATAGCATAAACTGATGAAAAACACTTAATAGCTGTTCTTGTGGATATCCTATAAGCAGGACATTAGGACTAACCTGTTCTAGCTGCTTTATACATTCGGCAGATTTAGGATCATCTGGATTGAGATCAACTTCTTTCATCGCACACAAAGCACCGGTTTCACTATAAGAAGAGAAATGAAAGTGTTACATCGACAGCTAAAGTAGGAACTACCAAAATGCTAACTTTAATACTTACCGGTTAGTAGCTTCATATACACTTCCATAAGTACCACGGCCTAAAAGTTTCCCCTTTTGCCATTGACCTTTTACATATGGTATATCTGGTTTATCCGTATTGTTTTGAGTGGTAGGTAACTGTGGCTGTTGTGAAACTCCGGGTGGAAGTGGTAGAGGGTGCACATTATTGCCTTCAGGCCAATCCACAGGACTTTCCGGGAGTGATTTGTGATGTGAATGCACAGAAACATTTTGGTGATTCAAAGTTTTGTATACTAGATTTTGTCGAGTCGGGCTACTAAGGGGAGAATGACCAGCACTTTGTGTAACCCTTGCTGCCAAAAGTTGGGCAGAATAACCTACCCATCTATCCGAAGAAGTGCCTGAAGGTGATGATGCCTGATGAAATGTAGGATGGAAAAGGTCTACTGTGCTATATCTTTTCGGGCTAAGATTCGGACTTGTAAAACCACTGCCTGGAGCACTTCTAGCAGGGACATTAAGCCTGAAGTTCTCTTCAACACCTTCAGATTTCTGATCCTGACTGAAACGTCGACGACGATAAGTTGGAGTAGATGATCTTCTATGCACAGGATTTGCCATCTCCACTGGAGTTTGATGAGAAGGATCCCTGCAACGCGCAATATATTTGAGTTTTGACATATTGCTAGTCATCATCTCGCCGTAAAGTACTCCTATCTAAACACAAAATCTGCAGCCTCCATGATTTGCTATTAAGACTAAGTAGGAGTTAATAACATATTCCTTTAGTTTTTGCGGTTCCACGAGAAGGGGTATTTACTATTTATCATTTCTGATAAATTGTTCTTCCAAGAGAGGTCAGGCACAAGGGATCAAGAATTCTATTAACCGGTTCGACAGGAAACACCAAACCAATGCCTTTGAAACAGGTAGACCAGTTACTTTCCATCAACAACCTTCATTATGATAAATCTTTAAGTTGTGTGAGTTATCTCCATAATTATGAAAATTTGGTGCATGAACTTAAACATCAACCAGACCTACAACATGCCTTCTGGACATAGCAAGGATAGAGTGAAAAGGAGAAAGAAGCTTTTAAACTCTACCAACCGGAGATTCACGTAGCTAATTCCAAGTCCATATAAAAGAGGATGAATGTTATAGTAAATTGATGCTGGTGAAAAACTTGTTAAAATATGATTGTCCTCTAAACATCGAAAATATCTCAGTTTTCTTACCAGACATAATTTAGAAGTACAAGAAACTAAAACTAAAAATAAGAACTAGTTCGAGTAGAATGAAATGGACATACATCATATAGAAGTGTTTGTGTAGTGCTTATAAGTTGATCACATCAGCTAATGAGCACTTCTTGGCTTATATATGCTTGGTAAGCACCAGACGGCAGACACACTTGCAAGCCAAGTACTTATTAACGAAAATCAGTCGAAACTCATTAGTTGGTCACCTCCAACTTACATTTTAGCTTATAATCACTTTTGATACGACTAAAGTTTTTGTTATTTTATCTCAAGTATCTTTTGTAATCTCTGAAATACCCTCTTCAAGATAGAACAACGAACTCCCACTCCATTCTATTTTCTTCTGAGATCCCTACGAAAATCTTTTTCAAATACAAAACAGTATCTTCCTCCGAATTAGTGAATTAGACAGGACTCCTTTGTCCAGAATAACAAGAGGTGGGTCAATTTTCATAAATTTAATCTTAAATGTGAAATACTTATACAAATAATATGCGAGAGAGATAAAAAAGATGCAGGGTTGTTTGTTTCCTTGGCTCCAAAGAATCCAAAAAAGTGAAAAAATGGATCTTTGTCCAACGGATTGCACCTAGTAAGAAAAGGTTTTGTGTTTTAGTTCGACCTGTCGTTACATATGAAATAAGAAACATTGCCATTTGTCCTTGTCATAGTATAGACACTCTCTATTTCATATTTTTTGTAAGTAGCTTTAATGGTACTTTAGTCATCTTAACAGAAAAATACTCTATCAAAACACATCAACTGTTTATTATCAGTTCCAACACTTCTATCCAAACATGTAACAACTAATAAATACGTTTCATTATCTAACGCTTATCAACTAAGGTTAGGATACAGCCAGTAAATAAATGATCAAAATTGTAAACATTTCCTCATCAAAAGCAAAAATAGTGATCAAGAAATAAAAACAACAGACCTTACAACAGCAGGATTTGAAACATCCCCTTGGAGTACTCTGGTAGGCAAATTAGTATCACTAGTACTTTGTTTTGGCACAGAATTGAACTCAGGTAATGGCAAAGGCTGAGGTTCGACGGATTTAGACCAATGACAACGCTGATGACACCGAGTTGATCGACACCCTGATGATCCTGAATTCTTATAGGAATCAGGAGAAACAGGCATGGATTGAGAACCAAAATCATTTGGCTGCAAATCAATCTCATCATCACCAACATGTCTCAATTTACGTACACGAGTAAGCCTCCTTCCTCCTCCACCTCCATAAGTCTTAGGAGACTCATGAGAAGGTGAAGCAGAAGCAGAGGAACTTAAAAACAATGAAAATGCTTTCCTTGGAAATGGCATTTCAATTGTTTAGATGCGCGAATTCAAGATTTAGAGTCAGTGAATTCAGAACGAGTATCAATATATATACTTAAAGGATCAAACAAATATTAGAACAATACAAAATATGCTTCTATTACTGAAAAAAACATGTCATATGGACCAAAATTGACCAAAAAAATTCAAGAATTGCTTGAGGGGTTCAAAAAAATGAGTATTAAATCTTCACTATGCTTCTACTAGTACTAAAAACATGCCATAAGGACAAAAATTGAGCAAAAAAAAATTCAAGAATTGCTTGTGGGGTTGTGGGATTTAGGCTAATTGAAACTCTTCAAGAATAGATTGAAGAAATTAGACTACTATTTGCTTCTATTAGTACTAATAAAAACATGTCAAGATGACAAAAAAGATGAGATTTTTTTTTTCAAGAATGGAGAAATTAGAACACTATGCTTCTATTAGTACTAAAAACATGTCAAGATGACACAAAGATGAGATTTTTTTTTTCAAGAATGGAAAATTAGAACACTGTGCTTCTATTAGTACTAAAAACATGTCAAGATACAAAAAAATGAGGTTTTTTTTTTCAAGAATAGATAATATGCTTCTATTAGTACTAAAAACATATCAAGATGACAAAAAGATGAGATTTTTTTTATCAAGAATAGAGAAATTAGAACACTATGCTTCTATTAGTAATACTAAGAACATGTTAAGATGACAAAAAAATGAGATTTTTTTTTCAAGAATTGCTTGTGGGGTTGTGGGATTTAGCCTTTAGGCCATGAAAATGGAAATTCTTCAAGAAGTAGTTGGTTTTGTTGTTGAAAAAAACCATAGAAAACTCAATTTTTATTGTCAAATGTTTGAATTTTGAATATCTTAAGTACACTTTCCATGTAAAATAAAATTGAAAGTCAGAAACACGATACCTTTATTTTGTTTTATTTTGATGTGTAGTCAAATTGTCAGTATATACGTGTGTGAACATCCTTAAAAAAAATGACATTTTTTTCCAATTCTTTACCATGTCAAGATTGACAATTGACAAGTACTAAACACCGTGTGAGAATAGGAAAAAAAAACTAATAATCACACGTACTATAAAAAGACGCCATGCCAGTGAAGTCAGCTGGTCATGAGTCACTAAACGAGAATTGTGATGAAGCGGTAAGTATTCTTTTATTTTTAATCAAAAGTTTCATATTCAACTTGTCTTCACGATATAGTGGTATTGTTTCAAATTTGAGTGGTTTTGTGGGACATTCTGGCACAAATTCAAATTTAATTGAGCTTTGATGCAATATCGAATACCGTAAAAATAAAAATATTCACAGTCATGAGTCACCTCTTTTTTATTTAAAAATAATAATTGAATAGTCCAACAATATTGTATGGATTTTTATAAGTTTTTGAAGAATTTGTTTAATGGTTTTGAGATAAATTATTTGTTAAAAAGGAAGTACAAGTTGGAGCGGGTTATAGCTTTAATTAAACAATTTAATTAACTAGTTTCTCTGTCAAGTCATGTGGCAGACGACTTAGTAAAATAATATTATATATGAAAGAATAAAATATAAATTCTTGTAAATGATTATGAAAAAGCTAGGAAATTTGTTCGCGTTACGTGTTCATAAGGTATTGGAGATGAAGAGGAGTGACTTATGTAGATAAATATATAAAATAAGACGAATCATTTTGTATATATTTAAAAAAATCTACTGAAATGATAAATTTGAGTTGATTGAAAGAATTTTCTTTATTTTTAGGGTTCAGCCATTAAAAGATTTTTTTTAGTTCCAGACATAGTAAAGGAGAATTTTGAATTGATAAATTTTCTAGAAAGAAACTATTAGACTAATTCAGGAGACTAAGACGTATTATAGATAATATTTCTTGCCCTTCACTTTATTTGATGGTAGGTAGCTTCTTAATTCTTGCTAGGCAATTGTCAACTTGCTTAATTGTTGGAAAATCTGTCACTATTATAGTAAAATTAGAATAAAATGTTGAAAAGAATTCAAGGATTATCAACGATTATGGTGGGATGTATGTATGTGATCTCTCCATTATTAATTAGAGTTAATCTATTTATTTGTATAACTTTTGGACTATGTTCCACGTGGTATGTCTAAGGCCACGAGATTAAATGGTATTTTGATATTTAATATAACTTTAGTTTAGGACCACGAAATTGAAAAGTCTTCTTTATTTTCTTAAACTCCGTGACAAGTCATACTAGATGGTTCTTTTTTTAAACGGAGGGAGTATTAGTTATATTCTAACAATATAATCTCTTGTGTAATCGATTGAAATTAAGTGATTATAATGTTAGAACTTAGTTGTGGTCCTTGACATTAAATATATTGTATTTTGAATATGATAGAAAAGTTATTGTACTTGTTTTAGTCAACTTATATTTCATTTGTTATAAGGTTGTGATTTTCAACACATCAACAAATCGTATTGATGATCAGCTAAAATAACAAAAGAAAGAATTTTGTGTTAAATTCGTTGATACTTTATTGTTCTAACTTCGACAAAGATGTTTGTTCAGATGGTAAATATATTTCACCTTAAATTTTAAAGTTGTAGATTTGAGTCACGAGTCAAAAAATAAGAATCATTCTTAAATCCTTGCGCAAACATGTGTGTGTGTTTGAAGTTTTGCTATTAAAACAAGACAAAGTTAAAATAAAAAAACATACTCCTACAACAATTTCATGTACAAATTCTTTTCCAAGATTATATTGTATCAGTTTAATGAAAGAAAAACATCACCATATATTAGATAATAATCTTATAAAAGAGATATGATGAGCAATTCTGTATGTACTAAATATTTTACGTACTAAAAAGGTGGAAACGAGACGAAGCTTCATTCATTGCTTAATTAATATCCTTGGAAGATTGGTGGCGGTGGCGATGCGTAAATTGAACCAATATTTGGTGGAAGGACAACATGTTCGAAAGGTGGTGGTGGAGAGTGGACGGGTGGTGGTGGAGAATGTACTAGAGGTGGTGGTGGGGAAGAAACAGGAGGAGGAGGAGAGTGGACGGGTGGTAGAGGAGGAGGAGAGTGAACGGGTGGTGGTGGAGAATGTACTTGAGGTGGTGGTGGGGAGTGGACCGGTGGTGGTGGAGGGGAATGGACAGGTGGCGGTGGAGAGGAAACAGGTGGAGGAGGAGAGTGGATAGGTGGTGGTGGAGAATGTACTAGAGGTGGCGGTGGAGATGGGATAAGAGGTGGTGGTGGAGAGGAAACATGTGGAGGAGGAGAGTGGACAGGTGGTGGTGGCGAATATACTGGAGGTGGCGGTGGAGAGTGGACAGGTGGTGGTGGAGAATGTACTAGAGGTGGCGGTGGAGATGGGATAGGAGGTGGTGGTGGAGAGGAAACATGTGGAGGAGGAGAGTGGACGGGTGGTGGTGGAGAATGTACTGGAGGT
>JAJONZ010016134.1:0-29603 GCA_029582445.1 Solanum paucissectum | reverse complement strand
AAACATTGATAGAGTGCCCTAACACACCTTAATTCGTTCGGTGGCGACTCTTCATTTCATTCAAACCCAAAAAAGTTGTTAGGTCATGCATTGAAACCCGTTTTGCAAAAAATGGGGTGCGACAGAATGACAACTCTGCTTGGGATAACTACGTTCTTGCCATTATGTGTTTTATGCTTTATGTGGGGTATATTCACCTTGGTGTATTTTTCTTGTTTTTGTGCTACTTCCATGTCTAATTTGTTATTTATTTTCCTTTTATTGTTATTCCATGTCTAAATTACATATTTTCTTACTTTCATGCTTAATCCTTTCCCATTTCCCTTATTTGTCATGTCCATGTTTAATCTCTATTTCCTTCCCTTACTTGTTTAATTCCTTTATGTGTTTGCATGCTTATTTATGTATTTATTTATTTACTACTTTCTATAACTGTTTATTTGTTACTGCGATCCATCTACATGTTAAGTGTTTATTGCTTTGATAAACTGGCATTCCACTCACACTTCCCACATTGGGACCCTGTTCCTTTTTATTATATATTTTTCTCGTGATGGTGTGTGACTTTGCACATCTCATAAATACTCCAATTCTCTTCAAATACCCTATATTAGAGAGATGGCTGAGGCATGGCAGATGCGGATAGTTTTACTACTGTGGAACCATGTGCCTTCTCACATAGAACCTCTTCAAGTCCGTGTCAAACCAATTCTTAGAGATCTCAATTAGATCATACATGTTGCATAGAATTTAGGTGGTTTGACCCTTGGTGTCAATTCACGCTATTAGTAGCCACCCTGTCGTTTAAAGTACCCCAACACCCTTTAGACAAATTGCATATTATGTGTCAATGTGATCATAATAAATAAATCAAGCCAAATTATGTAAAACGGAGTTAGGAATTTTCTTTGACTCTAAATTTCAAATTGACAAAGTAAGGCTTGAATCAATTATGTGACCTTTATTTTCTCTTTCAGTTATTTGTCCCACTCTGAAAGTATTGCGTTACTCATTTGAGATTATAATTTGGCTTGTTATGTGCTACCTCGTGCTTGTGGTTGATTTACTTCTTTTTCTTAAAGGTTGTCTAGTATTTGAACTTTGGCTCAACTAAGAATCTGCAATATGACAAATATGTTCAACATTCGAATAAATTTCAATCACCCTTATCTCATCCAACACAAAACACCTTTTGGACTATCTCTCCTCATTCTGTTCCTGCTCACACCATCTCTCAACAAATATCTCCGACACACATCAATTTTTATGTTTTGCAAAGTGAGAGAATACATGACAAAATGGAGAAGTCTAAGCTAGATGCACTACAACAAAAAATACATGACTTAGAGGATAAGGTGAATGGAAGACTAAACTCAAAACCTACTCATGACCTAAGGTATGAGAAATTACGTCTGCACCCAAGAGTTGAATTGCCATCAGGATTAAAAATTCTGAAAATCAACATGTTCGACGGGCATAGAGACCCAATTGTACATCTCAAGGATTTCTGCAGCAGATTAGTTGGCTTAGAAAATAATGAACCTCTCTTGATGAGGTTGTTTATTCAAATTTTATTAGAAATAGCCTGCACCTGGTACGTCAAGCAAGACTTTGACAAACGGCTCGCATGGGAAGATATGACTCAAGACTTTGTAGAGCCATACAAGTTTAACACTAAGATTGATCCTACAATGTTTGATTTACTCGAAGTAAAATAATTGAGTGATGAATCGTTTGAGGAACATGTCATACGATGGAGAATGGAAACTGCCAAGATACACCATTCACCGCATGAAGAGGAGTTGGTCCAAACTCTCATCAGATCACTTGATGGTATACACTACAAAACCCTATTCTTCGTAAGTATCGAAAGTTTGGACAGTCTAATTTGAATTGGAAAAGAATTAGAATATGACATTCAGTCTGGAAGAATTGTTGATGCACAAACTCCTCTTCAAGTCTTGAAAAATTCATTAGATGAAAGGAACATGGATGCATCAACCTATATACCTCTTAAACGAAGCAATCGAAATACTGAGCAAGTTCATGGTATCTTTGATTCATGTGACATGCGTTTCAAGCCTTACAATCCGCGAGTATATCAACTTAAGGTAAGGAAGCCTTGTACCTTTACTCCCTTAATGGAAATTTTGACTAGCATTTTTCAAAGATTATGGTGTAACACCCCAGAAAATTTTAAGCTAAAACCCAAACCGTTCTTCATAGTGAGTGAGATTTTTGCAAGGAATTTAAACTTTCTTGAGTATTAAGGTCACTAGATGTAGCACCTTGAGTTCCAAGAAGAAGCTAAGCGAAAAGCATTCAATTCATTCCCAATTTTTCTTAAGTTTTGGGTCAACTTCAAATGACCATAACTCCTATTACAAGATGAGTTAGGTGAGCTACAAAATAGAAAATTAAATCCCTTCGAGTCCTCTTTCCAACTCCACCGAGTTTGCTCAATTCCGAGCTCTGAGTAAAATGTAATGACTGATTTACTAACGTCGCACAAACCTGGCAGCAGCTCCGCGACGCGGAGCCTATACGGACCTCACTGCCTGGTGAAAAATAATTCCGACTCCCCACTCATTTTAAATATTTATTTAGGGGTATTTTAGTCCTAAAAACCCTTAGGAGGTCATCTAAATTGCCCTAAACGAATAGAAAATCAGTTTACACAAATCAAAACCCTCTCATTCACTCTAAAGATTCTACGCTCAAGAAAATCAAGAAAAGCAAAGGCTAGGGTTCTTCTTTCCAGATTTTTCCTTCAAATTCTTCAAGAAGATGTTCTTTCAGGTATGTAAGCTTCCATAGTGTTGGGTTTGTTCACCCACACACCAATCACGTTAATTTCAGCGTTAAGTCCGTTCTAGAAAGTTGAAAGTTTGATGTTCTTGAAATTGGCTTTAGTTCTTAAGTTTTGATGAGATTATTGAATTATTGATGAAATCATGTCGATTTTAGAGTTGTTTATGAGTAGTTTTTTGTGTTCATGTGCTGGGTATCTAAATCTAAAGAGGGATTGAGAAAGAGAATTGAATTTAGGCGAATTGGGGTTAGTAAATGAAGAAGGAAAAGTCGAGCAGATTTTGGCACGCAAGTCCACGTAGCGGACTTGCTCCCCCAGTGACCAAAAATGTTCTCCGCATCGCGGTTAGGACGCGGACTCCTCTATCTCAAAATTTTATTTCGCGACCAAAGATTTTAAGGCAACTCCGCGTCGCAGACTTGCTCCATAGACAATGTTTTTCAACCTTTTCTCATGACTAGCTATTTAAAATCAATCCTAAGCATCATGAGATCTTTCCTATCACAAATCACAACCTTGAATCCATAATTCCAATTCAAGGTAGAGTTAAGAGTTAAGTTTTTGAGAATTCTTTCGAACATTCTAAGAACGTCCCTTTAAGTCCCTTTGAGGAGTCTTCTACAAATTCTAATAACTTGTTTCAAGACTCGAGCAAGTGAGTATGAGTAAGGAGAATGTATTCATGAGTCTACTTTATCATTACAAGATCCTTCATATCATGAACCATAACTCTTGAATTCATAATTCACATTCAAGAGAGAGTTAAGAGTAGAGTTCAAGAAAGTCTTTGAGTTCATTTATGAATCCTTTGAGATCCACCATCGAATTGAGTTAAGTTTTGAGGAAGTAAGTCAGAGAATGAGTAGAGTCGTATACATGAGTTCCATATTGTTTTGTAGATCATCTAGTCAAGTGGTTTCATGCCCATAACTCTGCATGAACGTCGTAAGTTGAGTATCCTCCAGAGAAATGGTATCTTCAAGTTCTAAGTTTTTAAGTGTTTAGTTCCTAATCCATTTTGAGAAGTATCTTTGAGTCTTTGAGTTGAATATTTCATGCTCATAATTATGCATGAACATTATAAGTCGAACAGTCTTGAGATGAGAAGTATCTTTGAGCCATTGAGTTGAGTAGTTAATGCTCATAAATTCCGCATGAACCCTCTGAGTTTAGCACTCTTGAAGTGAGTAGCATTATTGAAGTTCTTGAGTTCCAAGTATTGAGTTCTATCTACAGTTGTTGAAAACCTTGCATTGAGTCGTTAACGACCATAATTCGGCATGAACCACATTTTAAGAAGTCTTTTACAAACGTTTTAACCTTGTTTTAAGACTTAAGTCTTGAGTTCAGTAAAGCGTAAAGTTGAAGTTCTTTTCTTCAAAAGTATATGGGGACTATGTATTCCCAAAAGAGTTTAAAATGTTTTCACATTTAAATAAGAAAGGAAATTGAGATTTCAAAAGAGCCTTTGAACTAGTTTTTTAGTAAAGAGGAAACTATGATTTCCAAGAGAGCTTTTAAGCTATCTTTTGAGTAATTATGTCAAACCAAAGAAAGAAGTTGTTTAAAACATATGAGCTAAGTATATTTTTGGGAGTAGTATTGAGCACCTATATGGGAATGCGAGTTCATATTAACTCAAGTGTCCATAAACCATGTAGCTATCATGGGTATTAATGGGTCATACTTTTTAGATGATCACATAATTTAAGCTAGTGGATCCACTAAGTTAAAGCGTTCTATATGACGGAAAAGTATAGGACATTTCTGGCAGCGTGGGAAAGACGTTGTATCACCACTTAGGCTCATAGTGGTGGTTATCGGTTAGAGAAACTCCCACAGAAACTATATTACTTTATTATATAAGTGAAGTTGAGTTTGTTATTGCATTTTCTTTGACGAACTAAGTTGTTTTTACTGGTTTATAAAGCTTTCCATATATTGCATGTGTATTGTTGCTTTATATTGAGTTGAGTACCCAGAGTCGAATATCATATCTTTGAGTTGAGTATCTTATCTTTGAGTTGAGTTGAGTATCCTTGAGTACTTCTAAGTTGAGTAAGTTTGAGGTGTTTTGCGTATCCTTGAGTATTCCTTGAGTTGAGTAAGTTTAAGAAGAGGTAAGTATGTTTCCTTTTTATCAAGTTTCAAGCTTATGTTTATATTTTAGAATTCCCCTTACATGCTCGTACATTCAACGTACTGAGCCATTTGGCCTGCATCTTCTCATGATGTACACACAGGTATTCAGGATCATCAATAGGAGTTTCGTTGATACATCCGGGAGTTCAAGTTAGCTATGGTGAGCCTCCTTATTTCCGTAGGATTTCATTTACTTTTCAGTTTAGTCTGGATGTCATGGGTCTTGTCCCGATTTCATCTTTATCAGTTAGAGGCTTCATAGATAGTCAGTATAGTTGAGAAGTTTGTATTATTTATTTATTTTATTAAATATTTCAAAGACTTAAGTTGCCAATTTTGGGGCGAGTTGAATATATTTTATTATTCAGAGTTTTCATTTGAGTTAAAGTTTTAATTTAAGTTTTATGAACTTTTTATTTCTGTTTTTAAGCTTTGTATGCTTGAATCAGTTTTCCGCTTGTAGTCAGCCAGGATGAGGGTTCGCTTAGGGACCATCAATGGTCTTCGAGTGCCGGCCACGTCCAGGGTGTAGGCTCGAGTCGTGACATATGGTCTAAAGGACTTTTGAAGCCAAGAGAAGGATGGATCCCTAAGCACTCTTCTTCAACTTTGGATCTATCCAAGAATTGTGTGTATCATTCAAATATTCAAGGTCATGACACCGAGGAATGTCAAGCATTGAAAAATAAGATCCAGAATATGATTAAAAAAGGAAAAATTATAGTGAACCAAGGACCAGTAAACAACAATTGCAATCCTTCTACAGCGAATGCAGTCATTGTTTAAGGAGATCCTACAGAGATATATTCGAGGCCATTGACATGGAAGCACAAATCGCATCAAAGAAATTGAAGAGGAAAAGACTTTTATGAGCAAAGTGTCTCTATTGTTCTTAGATCTTATGCCGAAAGCTTCTTTTTTATTCTGTTCATTTCTTCCTTGTACTCATGAACTACATTTGACCTGATTTCCTTTTCGGATACTTCGCAATTCTTTGATGGGTCCGGTCTCTATCAATTAAATTTCTCTTCTTTCCGATGGTCATTCAAAACATTCTTTTCCAAATTCAAATCTAGGCTAATTGATCCAGCTTTTAGCATAATTGTTGTTCAGATTCAACGTCGAGCTTCAATGTCCTAATACAGCACAATCACTTTTCTGAACTAATAATCTTCTTTGAGTGAAGCAGGGTCACAAAATCCCCCGCCAATATTTAATAAAGTGAGTATATATCTTATACTCTACACAGGGGCAGAATATTTTGAGAAATCCTCAAAAATTTCATCACAATGGAGTGCAATTCCGAAATCAAAGCAAGCACAGGCAAGACCCAATCTTGCTTTTCAAATTTACGATTTTTCTTTGGATGCAAGAATAGATTTTACATAAGGAGCTACTGTTTGAGTCAAGCTACCATTTGACTATTTCGAAGATGCTATTATCAACTTGCTATTGTGACCTACCGAATAATCACAGGCTCGTCTGCCTTACAATAGGATATTAGGCTCGCCTACCTTACAATAGGATATCAGGCTCATCTGCCTTACAATACGACATTTAGGTTCGTCCGCCTTGCTTTAGGACATCAGGCCGTCCGCCTTACAATATGAAAGTTAGGCTCGTCCGTCTTACAATAGGACACTATGCTCGTCCGCCTTACAATAGTACATTTAGGATCTTTCGCCTTACAATAGGATTCTTAGGTTAACATTATTCTTCGGAGATGGGTTCGAATTCTTCAAGAAGTTAAGCCAAAGTTTATTAGGATTTTCACTATATCTCTCAAATCAGATACGTCTTCCTATCTCCTCTTGTCATTATTATTTTCTAGCACTTATATTTTTATCATGTTGGTTCACACTTTTCATAGTTATAAGCTAACATTTTATCTAGTCATATTATAAATTGCAGGTGAGATCGATCGCCCTCTCAGCTACGATTATCATGTTCACTTGTCTATCACAATAAAGGCTCTCTCAATTATTTGCTACTCGTATTACTTCTTTTCATCTAATCCTTGCTTAAGCTGGAGATCGCTCTGTCATGCTCTTCTCGCTACTCTAATCTTATCTATTCAAGCCGCTATCGTTCCCATTCGAATATCGTACCATTACTTCAATTTTAGGAGCTTTGTTTGTTCCTAAATCTAGAACTACACACGGCCTGATTCTCGTATAACTAGAGCTATGTAGGTGACTTAATACCAAAGTCTCAACTGTACCCTTTTCCAACTCTATATCGTTTCAATTGATCCCACTAACATCTCTCGTCGGTCAGACAAAATTGGGTACTAAGTCAACATTGGTTGCCCGACAATTCATTCTTCATTCTCAAGCAACCAAGGGGCAGCTGTTTACACCCAATTTTGACCGACCAATAATCCCTTTAGAAGTTCTATTCAATTAAATACGTATTTTTAAAATACATTTTGTGTTTAAGATTTTAATTAATTTTATCTAAATAAAAATATATCTATTTCCAAAACTTACTAAGTTATTATAATAGTTAAACTCGAAATAATTATTTTACTCAAATGTTTTAAAATTTACATGATTTGAATATATTAATATAAATAGTATTTTAATTGGATAGCATTTCCTTAAAATTCCTCTAAATTATTTAAATTTTAGCCTATTCTGTTCTAATTCCTTTCAATTCTAGCCACTCGAATTCCAATTTATTTCAATTATAGCCATTATTAATTTCAATTGTGGCCCATTCTTATTCCATTTTCAATTATAACCAATTCATTAAAATTTCAGATTTCAACACAACCCATTTGTTAATCCTGACCGGCAATATCATTTCTTTTAATCTTAACCTCTCATCTCAATCTAAATCAATGGACCGGTTCTATCAAGCTTTTATTTCCTAAAAAAAAGAGACCAAAACCCTACAATTTTTTCCATTAATTCTCCCTCTCTTCTCCAAAGTGCCGCTCCTCCTATCTATTCTTCCCTAGATTGCCTCCTCCGCGAGAACCGGCAAGCCACTATGGAAATCAGCCACCTCTCTCTCTCTCAATTCCACCGGCTATGGCGAACCTCCGGGGTGAACCAGAGGAGGGGTCGCTCTCCTCTCCTCTTCGCCTCTCGCCCCTCCGCCTTCTCTCTTCTCGCTGCCATGACAGCAGCCACAGCAGCTCCGGCAAAAGCCGCCGGCAGCAACCAGCAGCCAGGTGAGCCAGCAGCTCTAGACAGCGAGAATAGCTAGTTCCAGGCGACTAGCAGCTTGGCGAGAGCAATCAACAATGGCGAGCTCCGGCAAGGTGAAGCCACGCGGACAGCAGCAGCCAGGTGACCTCCTTCCTCTCGCCTTTTCCTCATCCAGCAAACCACCAGCGGAGGTGAGCAGCCGCAAAACTTTGGCAGCTAGCAGCAATGGCTAACTCCGATAGGCGAACGACAAGATCACTAAAGCTCCGTTCAGCAGCTATCAGAACAATTAAACAAGCTAAAAGCTCGGTAATTTCCCAAATTTTAGATAAAAGAACCGTCCAGGCTCGTTCTCATTCCGACTAAAATCTCATTTAATTAAAGTTCTTAGTTTTGACTGATTTTTACATGCTAGGCTTGTTCTTTACGAAAAATCAATAATTCTTAGGCAGATTTCATCTTGACAATGAGTTGAGATTTTCTGATAGTTTGAATCGATTCTTTATGATTTTTTGGATTTGTACCTCATTAAAAATGCCATTTTTGTGTCCTTTAATTCAAGTCAAATATTCTACTAAGAAGATAGCCTTATTCTTGCTTGCTTGATGATGCCGTAATCTTTCCAATATCTGGCCTTAATTTCTACTTGTAACTCCCACATAAATTGGATGAGATACGATCGGGACCCACCTTTGTGTACCTTGAGGGATGCTTAATACCTTCCCCTCGAGGTAATTTGAACCCTTACCCGATCTCTGGTTCGTTGACCTTTAAGTTAGATTTAGTTAGGCTAGATAGGTGCCCTAACGCACCTTAATTCATTAGGTGGTGACTCTTCATTTAATTCAAACCCAAAAGAGTTGTTAGGTCGTACACTGATACCCGTTTTGCGAAAAATGGGGTATGACAAGGGTAATGGTTGAAAGTAGCCTTTAATTTAAGTCCTTAAATATTTTTATAATGGGGCATGCCAAACCCAAACAATTCACTTAATATGGACTAGAGAGAGTAACAATTTAACTTCAAACTTCTCATTTAACTCTTAATGAGGTCATTTAGAACAACATTAATTTTTATGACTTATTTTAGACTACATATTTAAAAGTCTTTCTTTTTTTCTCTTAAACACTATGCCTAGTCAAACACCTTCTCATAATTGGGACACATGGAGTAATTGTTTGTATTGATCTTATAAACAATACATCATTTTTATAAGAAGAAGAATGCCCGGGTACTATTACTATATTATATTCTTTCATCAACAAACATTCAGAAAAAATGTAGAAAATCAGTATCATCATAATTGAAAATAGAATCATAAACTTCAAATATCATAAAGTTATTCATCCTTGGAAACCTATTGATGCACCATACACTTGAGTGTATAGCCGAAAAATACTCCGGCAAGGGCGGAAAAAAAACAAATGGCACAGAGTTTTGAGAAGATCCATAGTGATACCCTACTTACTTGTTGAAAAAGGTGTACAAATCCTTCCTTGAAAAGCCACAACATTTTCATTAATATCAAATGTACATGATTAATGCATTGGCTACATGGAGGAGGCTTGGATATAGGGAGGATTACTTATATATGTCAACACCAATGCACAGAGGAGCAAAATGACTCCCTTAGACACAAACCATAAGGATGTGAATGAAGAGGAACAATGAAATTGGGAAAATCAATCCGATCTATTCCATTGCAACTGTACACATATTTATACAAGGAGAGAAAGAAAATATCTAACTTGTAAATACCTCATAGTTGTCAATGAGCTGGAAGCTACTACTCACATTAACTAACAAAATAACCAACTGGTCTAACTAACTAACTGAGAATTAATTAACTAATAACATTTAATTAACTAATCTAATCTCAATACTCCTCCCCCTCAAGTTGGAGTAGTGGAAAACAATGACAACTTGTGTGGTGTAGCAGAATGTTTAATCACAGTCAGTGACTTAGTCGATATATCTGCCAGTTGATCGTTGGATCCTATGTGATGTAGTGAAATAAAGCATGCTTGTAGTAAATTTCTCACGAAATGACAGTCAACTTCGATATGCTTGGTCCTTTCATGAAATACATTATTTAGAGCAATGTGGAGAGCTGATTGACTATTTCAATATACATCAATGGGAGTTGGTAAGGGCACTGTGAGTTCCTTAAGCAATCTTTAAGCCAAACTAATTCACCTGAAACCTTTCTCAGGGCCCTATACTCTACCTCAGCTGAAGATAGAGATATTGTTTCCTGTTTCTTTGACTTCC
Source organism: Solanum paucissectum (assembly GCA_029582445.1). NCBI lineage: Eukaryota > Viridiplantae > Streptophyta > Magnoliopsida > Solanales > Solanaceae > Solanum > Solanum paucissectum. Next base: position 19,223 of record JAJONZ010016134.1, on the reverse strand, counting down.
AACTAAGCGGACTATTACCTAACAACATAATATACCCACTTATTGACTTTCTGGAATCAGGGCATGCAACCCAATCTAAGTCGCAATAAGCTCTAACATTGTAAGACTGATCATGTGACATGAAAATGCCTAATGTAGGGTCTGTCTTGAGATACCTTAGGAGGTCGAATGCTGCTTTTAAATGAAGTTCTCTGGTCCTGCATAAACTAACTAAGGTGTTGCACACAATATGATATGTCCATTTTAGTACTAGTCAGAAAATTTAACTTCACAACAAGTTTTCTGTAAAATGAAGGATCTTAAAGTTGAGGGCCTTCTTTGGCATGAAGTTTTATAGAAGGATCTAGTGGAGAGGTGCAGTTTCTTAGGTCAGAAACATTGTAGGTCTTTAGCAAATCAAGAACAAACTTTCTTTGTGAAATAATGAGTCCATCTTCCTTTTAAAGTACTTCCACCTCAAGGAAATAATGCAACTTACCCAAGTTTTTGATCTTGTACTTATCATGTTGGAAAGTTTTGAGTTCTTTCATTTCAGCTACACTTGTGCCAGCCAGGATAACATCATCTACATAAACAGCCACAAAAATAGTGGAGTCCGCAGTTTTCTTGTGGAAGAGAGAGTAGTCATTTAGAGAGTGAGTGTACAATGCTTCAGCTAGCTTGGCACACCACTTCCTACTGACCTGTTTCAATCCATACATTGATTTATTCAGCTTGCACACCATCCCTGATTTGCCTACTACTAAGCTCGGTGGTACTTCCATGTATACTTCCTTATGTAACTTACCATGGAGGAATGCATTATTCACATGAAGCTGGTAAATGCTCCATCCTTTCTTAACTGTTGTAGCTAACAAGGATCTTACACTGGTCATTTTAATTACTAGTGAAAAAGTAATTCATTTTAGACGTTTTTACACCGGTGACACAAGATTTTGTGACTTTTTAATATCTTCCACACTTGATATATGTTTTTATGAAAGCTTGATATAAGACTTGTTGCTCTATTACTTTGTCTTTTCCGCTTTATTATTAAATGTTGTTGTTGGGTGAAAGATTAACTTATGTACGGGTTGGTTAGGATTAAAAATTTATAATTTATTTTCATATGATTGTCGGATAAAAGAAGTTTCAATAAACAAATAATTATTTGTCAATGACATGTAGTACCACCATCATTAACTACTAATTGCTATCATTTGGACTACATTAATTACAATAGTCATTTAGTTTAAATTCTTTGACAATTATACCACTTCACATTAATTGAAACAGATGAAGTAGTTTTCAATTAAATTTTGTAACTCTCAAAAGTTAATGCCTGATATTGTATTATCTATATCTTGTCTTATATGAGTTTAGTTACATCCCCGATAAGAAGAAATTATGACACATTTAAACTACCACATTCTATAATATTACAATTTTTCCTCGTGAAAAATATTCTAAGACAAAGGTCTAAGGAAGGGTTCAAGGACGGTAGAAGAGTCCACAGTTAGTGAACCCATCCTTGAACCCAAGCCTTGTAAAAGAATTTCTTAAGGCAATGATTCACATACAGGTTCACGACCAGTAGAAGGGTCCACGGACGGTAGACTTGTCCATGGAGATTGACTTAGAAAAATAAAACTTGTTAGTTATTTTTTCAAGGTTATATGTGTCTGTTCCTATTCATCTAATACGTAAACTAGGTCATTTTAAGCCTAATCCTAGACCCTATATAAGTCTTTTAAGCCTAAAATTGAACCATTCTAAATCACTTTTTAAATTTCCCCAAATACCTCCAAGTTCTTCTCCCAAAAATTTCTCTCTCTAAAAGCTTGAAGAAGAAGACTAGGGTTTCAAGATCAAGTCTCCGAATTCACCATTAATTGTGAACTTTGAACTATAAGGTATGATAGTCTTCATTCATGGAGCCCTTTCCTCCACGGAGTTCCTAAATTCTTCAATTTATAAAGTTATAAATGCCCAATTGAGTTAGGGTTTTCCTCTATGTCATGGGTTCTTTTAAATGTTGATTTATTTGATTAATTTCTGACCTTTATGCATGAATTGATATAATATCATGATTTTAAGGTGAATTTGAAGACTTGATCAATTCATGCATAAAAGTTCATAAAATCATGAGATTATATCAATTGGAAATTTATAACTTATAAATGGAAGATTTTAGGAATTCCATGGAGGAAAGGGCTCCATGGTTGAAGACTATCATACCTTATAGTTCAAAGCCCACGATTAATGGTGAATTTGGAGACTTGATCTTGAAATTCTAGTCTTCTTCTTCAAGCTTTTAGAGAGAGAAAATTTTGGAAGAAGAACTTGGAGGGATTTGGGGAAATTTAAAAAGTAATTTAGAATGGTTAAATTTTAGGCTTAAAAGACTTATATAGGGTCTAGGATTAGGATTAAGTTAACCTAATTTAGGTATTAGATGCATAGAAAAAGACCCATATAACCTTGAAAAATAAACTAACGAGTTTTATTTTTTAAGTCAATCTCCACGGGCGGGTCTGCGTCTGTGGACCCTTCTACTAGTCGTGAATCATTGCCTTTGAATAACTTTACAAGGCTTGGATTTAAGGATGGGTTTACTGACCGTGGACTCTTCTACCGTCCTTGAACCCTTCTTTAGATCTTTGCATTAGAATACTTTTTACAAGGAAAAACTGTTATATTTTAGAATGTAGTAGTTTAAATGTGTCATAATATCGTTCTTATATGGATTTTAACTAAACTCATATAAGACAAGATATAGATAATACAATATTAGTCATTAACTTCTGAGAGTTACAAAATTTAATTGAAAATTACTTCATCTGTTTCAATTAATGTGAAGTGGTATGACTGGTCAAAGAATTTAAAACCAAATGAAGATTGTAATTAATGTAGTAAAAATGATATCAATTAGTAGTTAGTGATGGTTGCACTACATGCCATTGCCAAATAATTACTTGTTTATTGAAACTTCTTTTATCCTAAAATCATAAGAAAATAAATTATAATTTTTTAATCCTAAACCACTCGTATATAAGTTAATCTTTCACCCAACAACGACATTTAATAATAAAGCAGAAAAAGCAAAGTAATAGAGTAATAAGTCTTATATAAAGCTTTCATAAAAATATATATCAAGTGAGGAAGATATTAAAAATGCACAAAATCTTGTGTCACCGGTGTAAAAACATCTAAAATGAATAACCTTTTCACCAATAATTAAAATGACCACCGTAAGATCCTTGTTAGCCACAATAGTTAAGAAAGGATGGAGCATTTACCAGCTTGATGTGAACAATGCATTCCTCCATGGTGATTTACATGAGAAAGTATACATGGAAGTACCACCAAGCTTAGTAGTAGGTAAATCAGGGATGGTGTGCAAGTTGAATAAATCACTGTATTGATTGAAATAGGCCAGAAGACAGTGGTATGCCAAGTTAGCTGAAGCATTATACACTAAAGGTTACACTCACTCTCTAAATGACTACTCTCTCTTCCACAAGAAAACTGCAGACTCCACCATTTTTGTGGTTGTTTGTGTAGATGATGTTATCCTGACTCGCACAAGTGTAGCTGAAATAGAAGAACTCAAAACTTTCCTACATGATAAATTCAAGATCAAAGACTTTGGTAAGTTTCACTCTTTCCTTGGGATGGAAGTACTTTACAAGGAAGATGGACTTATTATTTCACATTGAAAGTTTGTTCCTGATTTCTTAAAGACCTACAATGTTTCCAGCCTAAGCAACTGCACCTCTCCATTAGATCTTGCCGTAAAACTTCATGCAAAAGAAGGCCCTCAACGTTTAGATCCTGCATTTTACGGAAAACTTGTTGGGAAGTTAAATTTTCTGACCAATACTAGAATGGACATATCCTATAATGTGCAACACTTTAGACAGTTTATGCTGGACCCCATTTCATTTAAAAGCAGCATTCCACCTCCTAAGGTATATCAAGACAGACCCTACTTTAGGCTGATTCATGTTGCATGGTCAGTCTTACAATGTTAGAGCTTATTTAGACTCAAATTAGGCTGCATGCCCTGATTCCAGGAAGTCAGTAAGTGAGTATATTGTGTTGTTAGGTAACAGTCCACTCAGTTGGAAGTCAAAGAAACAGGAAAAATTATCCCTATATTGAGCTAAGGCAGAGTGTAGGGCCCTGAGAAAGGTTGCAGGTGAATTAGTTTGGCTTAAAAGATTGCTTGAAGAACTTACAGGTCCCTTACCAACTCTCATTGATGTATATTGTGATAGTCAATTAGCTCTCCACATTGCTCGAAAAGATGTATTCCACGAAAGGACAAAGCATATCGAAGTTGACAGAAATTTTGTGAGAAATTTATTATAAGCATGCTTTATTTGACTATATCACATAGGATCCAATGATAACCTGGTAGACATATTGACCAAGACACTGACTAGGACTAAACATTATGCTGCACTACACAAGTTGTCAGTGTTTTCCACTCCTCCAACTTGAGGGAGGGGGGTATTGAGATTAGATTAGTTAATTAAATGTAATTAGTTAATTAATTTTCAGTTAGTTAGTTAGACTTGTTGGTTATTTTGTTAGTTAGTGTGAGTTGTAGCTTCAAGCTCATTGACAGCTATAAGGTAGTTATAAGTTAGATTTTTTCTCTCTCCTTGTAGAAATACGTGTACAGTTGCAATAGAATAGATCGGATTGATTTTCCCCAATTTCACTATTCTTCTTCATTCACATCCTTATGGTTTGTGTCTATTTTGCTCCTCTGTGCATTGGTGTTGACATATCTAAGTAATCCTCTATATATCCAAGCCTCCATCATGTGCCCAGTGCATTAATCATGTACATATGATAGTAATGAAAATGCTGTGGATTTTCAAGGAAGGATATGTACACTTTTTTATGCAAGCAAGTAGGGTATCACTATGGATCTACTCAAAACTCTGTGCCATTTGTTTTGTTGCTGGAGTATTTTTCAGCTATACACTCAAGTGTAGGGTGCATCAATAGGTTTCCAAACTTCTCAGGATATGCAAGGATGAATAACTTTATGATATTTAAAGTTTATGATTCTATTTTCAATTATGATGATACTAATTTTCTATATTTTGTCTGAATGTTCGCTGATGAAATAATATAGTATAAGAAGAGCACACTAACATTCTTTTTCTTATAAAAATGATTTATTGACTTTATAAGATAAATACAAACCATTACTCCCCGTGTCTTAATTATGTGAAGGTGTTTGACTAGGCATAGTGTCTAAAGAAAAAAGAAATACATTTGAATTTGTACTCTAAAATAAGTCATAGACATTTGGGGTTTGGCACGCCCCTTTAAATAAAAATTTAAGGACATAAATTAAAGGCTACTTTTAGCTATTACCCTTTTGGTTATTCCCAAATTGTTGTGCTATAATATGTAAAGTATTTATGCACCTCATTACATCAAGGATAAATATGGAAAAAAAAAGTCCCAAGAATTTTTTGAACTTGGAATTATTCACTTAGTTTGAATTATGAAAAAAAGTCTCAATAATTCACTTAATATGAACTAGAGGGAGCACTAAATATAGAAATGGTTATGATTCTTGTGACGGAGTAAAAATGAAAGAGTATTGCATAAATTTGAGCAGAGGAAATAGGTGATTTCGTTACATAAATTGGGGGAGAGGGTTTGTCTCATTTTCCTAAATCTTCCTTGGTAGGTTGGCGGGAGGTATGTAGCAGGTAGCCAGTGAATAGTCAAAGTGCGCATGCTGGTCCGGACTCCATCATCACAAAAAAAGATAACACAAACTACTTGAGTTTTTTTTATTTTTTTTATTTTTGAGAATGGTTAAATCATGAAGTTTAGGAAATTATGATTCTTTATTAGGTCATACTCAATTTATCATACCCCACATACTCTTTTTAGTTCTCCATTGAAACCAATGGTTTTACTACTAACAACACATCATAACTACACCGTCCATTTACCTTCCACTAAAATTGCTACTTGTATCAAAATCTCCTTAGCAAAGACTTTGTTGCCTCTAGAAATTCTGAACTATGGCTTTCTCTTTTTCCATGAAAGCATTTCATGATAGGTGGAGTTTGCTTAATTAACAGGATGTTCACTTTTGTGATATCTGCTATTACAAACTTCCGATCGCTTTTGCGGATACCGTCTATCCAGACAGGGGCATATTTTGAAATTCTCAAACATTGGGTCCAAATTCAGAAAATAGGGATAGAGGGGATGATTATTTTATCATCCATTAGTTTTTAGAGAGAAGATTTTGGGGGGAGATAAAAACACATCTAAACTTAGATTCTAGATTGTTCTTGAATTTATGGTTGAGATATTGAAGGCAAGTTGCCTCACATTACATTTGTGGATTTCGAGATTGTGTTCCATCCTAGTAAATTTCTTTTACCCTTATTCATTTCCTTATTCTTAATTTCTAGAATTGTGGGTGTAATTGTGTGCATGAAATTGGAGTTTTTGTGCTAGAAGTAGACAAAGCTATTTGGGTATTTGATTTATTGCTCTATTGCTTTTGTAATTCATTGTTTCCATGTTTGGTTTCATGAAGTAGATTCAATGTAGTTTTTATATTTGAATTATGAGTTGAGAGTGCATGCTCAATTCTAGATTCTGATCGTTTTGGGTTGTTTGAAAATAGAATCTGTGAAGTAGAGAATTAGGTTGATAATCATTTTTGACTTTGATTCCTAGATTTGAGACCGAAAGGAGATAATTTAGGTTTACTTGGTTGAATGATAAACTTGCTAGAAATAGAGGTTTAGATTAAGGTCATGAATTGTTTTGTGTTGACGCGATTGAGACCGAAAGGAGATATAGTTATATAACCCCTCGAGGCAGAGAGTCGAATAATGATGATCTAGCCTATCTATTATTGACTAATCTTGGATTTGATTGTGATGAATCATTGAGTTTTGATTAAATCTTAAATTTTTTCAATTCTCATACATCTCTTGCTTGATATCGTCTTGACCCCCGTTAGCAGTGTGGTTAGAAAAACCGTCTTCTATTTGATAATTTTGTATATTGCATAGACAGATTCAAACTAGTATCTTGTTACCCTTTATCTTATCAATTGCCGACGAATTATTCTCTATGTGGGATTCAACCCTGACCCTTAGTTGCGTATTTTTATTGACAACGATTGCTCACTCTTTGGACTAGTTTAAGAGAGTGGTTTGAGCATTTTCAAAAATGGTGCCACTACCGGGGAACAATCAGACGTATTGAATGGGTTTAGTATTTCTAGTTTTCTTGGTTCTATCTAAACTGTGAATAATGTCTTTGTTTTCTTTTGTGTTGTGTCAATGGCTTCTTGTGATAGAGAAATGCTTGTGGGTTGTAAGCCCTATGTTGATTACCCATGGCGTTTTTCGGAATAAATGGGTGTAGTGAGTCAATCTTGACTCATGAGCTTGGTTCAAAGACTTGAAGATAGTGAGAAGCAATTAAATCTAACTGTCCCAATTGTGGGATGAGTTTCAAAATTTTCACCTTAGTCAGTGTTTTGAGATGATCCTCCTTGGCTTACGAGTTGATACTTTGGAGGCCGATGTGAGAAAAATAATGGGGGTATGTGATTGATTAACGTTTCAAAGACACTTCATTCAATTCTAAGTGTCAACGATCGCTAGTCAGTATAATAACCCAACTAAATGAGTTGGGGTTTATCCTACAGAGAGTAGCTTTTCCTTCGAATTCAATTATAAAAGTATAAAAACAACCTCTTCAACTAAACACTTAATGCACCTTTTTGATTTAAACTTCAGTTCCAAGTTAGAATTATCAATGCAATTCAACACTTAACTTGAGACAACCAAATAGTGAGGTAACACTTGGGAAATTGACCAACCAATTATTGAATTCAACTTAGTGGATGAGAAATGATGCTCACAATGGAGTAAATTGTCGTGGGTAGGTAGGACTATATGTAAAGCAATTTTCTCTCGAACAATTACCTTATCTTTGTCGAATTCTGTCAAATTTCAACACTATACAGAAGATTCCCAGCCCTCGTCCTCATCCAATCCACTCTCTCGAGCTAGATACAAAGTATACATTCCATGTTTCACTCTCTCAAGATGAAATCATGGAGACCCACTACTAAGGATGCTGAATTTGTGACTTTACTTCTGGACTTCTCTCTCGAGCAAGCACAAAACATTGAACTTGATACACTAATCATGCAAGACGACCTCAAAATGCAGCAGCATATCAGACCCACTTCAATTTAATACCATTACTTGCAAATCAATGACACCCACTTAGTACAACTCAACAATTGGTCACATAGTCAAAACCCCAGGAAGAGGGTTTTAGCCAATCATAGTAAAAAGAAGAAAATCAAAATCCATCATGTCTTCCATAGCTAGGTACAAATGAAAATTTAAAGTTAATCAACTAAAAATCTCCTCTATTACAAAATCTCTTGCTAAAATCACTAGGAAATCACCTCTAGCAGTGGTCTTTCTCTCAATCTTTTGTTTCTCACGTTTTTGAATGCATTCTCTCTTTAGCAAAAATCAATTTAAACAAGTTTGAAGTGTGACTGTTTAACACCAATCGGCGAGGTAAGTCGAGTGATGAGTCCACAAATTGGACTCATTTAGGGCTATATTTTAATAGAAATTGTGTCCTCAAATGCTTATTTTATCTCAATATCTGATGAAAACCCTTAAGTTTCAGGTATTTGAAGTTTGAAGGAAAGCATGGACACTATGTCGCAAAAAGGAATGAAAAGGCTGAAAAGAACGAAGAAATGAGGGCCTGAGGATCGCCGAGTTCACTAGGCGAGTCGCTGAAGGGCCCTACTTCGCCTTTTGTTCCAGTGTGCTGAGCCCTGAAAGAAAGGATCAAGGAAGCGGAAAAAGGAGAAGTCGACGCATCGCCAAGAAGTTCCGCAATGCAATACCATGTCTCCCAATGACCCAGAGCACGACGATGCTGAAGACATGTGCAAGACGGTGATGATCTACACCAAAAGGTAAATCGCTGAGTTGATCGGCGATTCCGACTAACGACGCCGAATGATCCGCTGCAACACAAATCTGTTAAAACTATAAATACTAGTTAGAGTTGTAGTTTTAGGAGTCAAACAATTATTATAAATTTCATATAGAATAGTACTTTTGAGAGGGTTTTGAAGAACTTGAAGATTCAAAGGGTTTCATCTCCAAGAATTTGGGCTTGGTTCTTTTGGATTATTCACTCTTAACTTGTTTTGAGACTTAAATCTTCATACCCATTTGAATGCAAACTTATTTTGGTATAAATTTCTAACTCTTTAGCATGTCTAGCTAAAACCCCAATTCTTGGAGTGTGATTTTCTGAATATGGGTTAGATTAGTTGTTGGGTCTTTCTTGTTGGTAGTTTATTTGTTGTTTTGATGTGATTTCGTTTAGTAGTTATGGTGGAACTTAATGAAATTGTAGTTACAAATACGATTTCACCTTTGTGTTTTTGGCTTGCTCGAGAGAGAGGTCGTAAAACTAAGACTAATAAATTGATGGCCAGTGCTAGTGGGTCGACATGAGGTTCAGCTCGAGAGAGTGAACCCTAGTCCCATGTCCACACACTCAACTCAAGAGAGTAAGTGGGTTAAGGCGTAGGCTGTTCTTCATGCGGCAAGTGGGTGTCCGAGAGGAACCCGCTTGAAATGGGGTAAGTTGCTTGAGACAGAGATTATCCCCTTTAAAGTCTGGCCTAGTCACAAATATTCAATAAATTTACTACCAAAAGCATGTACCCAATGATTTAGTCTATCCCGTATTCCTATCACATCCCAAGAATCCCGTCTCTATACTAGTATCTTTCTTTATTTTCACTGTTTTTGCTTACTTGCGACAAAAAAGCCCATTGTTAATTGACACTTTTGTGTCACCTCTTACATTTAACATGTTTATATTCGATAATGTTTTTAGCTATGACTAATTAGAACTTAATTTTATTTTTCTATTAATTTTAAAGCCCACTCCCTTGGGACTCGACAGCAACCCATGGTTGGGCTATTATACAATTATACGATCGTAGACACTTGCATTGGAAGTTGTGTCTTGATTACGCAAACATCAAAATGGAACCACTGTCGGGGAGTAGTGTTACTTGAGAATTCTTAGTTTAATAGAATTTTTATTCTTCTTAGTTGTAGTTTACTTACTTAAGTTGTAGTTTACTTACTTAAATTGTAGTTTTGTTTCGCGTGCTTGTGCTAACAACAGGAAAAATGAACATGAATGAGGAAGAAATGAATGACAGTCAAGTTGGTCATCGAGATGGTATAGAAGATGTAAATAGGTTCTATAATCCGGATCTGGCGGGAGGAATGGGTGCAATTTGTATCCCTCAAACTCATGAGAATGCGATGTTTGAAGTCACTAGCACAACTCTTTACCTTCTCCAAATGAGAGGACTTTATGGAGGGCTTGATCACGAAGATCCACATGAGCACATGAGAAGCTTTACAGAGGTTTGCAACCCTTTTTCATTCAAAGGTGTGTCACAAGAGTCAATTCGGCTGCGGTTGTTCCCATTATATTTGAAAGGAGAAGCAAGCAAGTGGTTAACCGAGTTAAAAACAAATTCCAGCACATCATGGGAGGAGATGGTCATAGCATTGAACACAAGATTCTTTTATGCATAAAAAATGATGAAGCTTAGGGACGAAATCAAAGGGTTCAAACAAAGAAAAGGGGAACCAATCCATGAAGCATGGATGAGATTCAAGAAGCTCTTACTTAAATGCCTAACTCATGGGCTACCAATCGATTTGTTTCTCCAATATTTCTACCGGAGCCTTGATTCGGTTAATAAATGAGTGGCTGATCAGTTGGTACGAGGAGGATTAATGTTACAAACAATTGAAGTGGCTTTATTTCTTCTAGATGACATGACTAGAATAAATCAAGCGTGGTATACAAAAGATGATCATGTTTCCCCATTCCATTTTAGATTAACACAAGAGCAATTGGATAAAGAGAAAGAGAGTGATGAAAACATCAAGAAAATGTTAACTCAGATGGAAGTCCTACATGAGCATATCAAGGGAACATGTGGAGTGTTTAAAGTTGAGGAGGATTCATCCCTAAGCTTTTCAAAGCTTGGGGAGAATCAAGGTTGGAACTCCAAAAAATGTTAGGAGGGTTTCTACCCACGCTATTGGCAGCGAGGTGGAAATCAATGTTGGAACCATTATAAAGAAGTTGATAAAAGGAAGTGTCATCAAGATTTACCCAAGCAGAGTGATTATTGTAGAAAAGAGGATGAATATGAAGAGAATCGCACTTACTCAAGTGAGAGCCCAAAATCAAGGGGGAGTGTAAGTAGTCCCCGCGTGAATGAATTGCTTTCATGCATCCTTGACAAAGTTGAAGGCTCGGATGATTTATTGAAAGGAATGAAAGACGATTTCTCGTCGTTGAACAATAAAGTAAACTCACACGCAGATGCAATCAAAACCCTTAAAGGTAAATTGAATTTACTTACAGTACAATTGAAACAAAACATGGATATGGATAATGAAGATAGAGGACTGGCCATTTTCACTCGGAGTGGAAAAGAGGTAAAAGGTGATATGGTGAGAAATGAGGAAGTTCACTTACCAACTACAAGCAATGATGTGGAGGCCGAAGAAATAACCATCCCACAAGACATCATGAAGGAACCACAAATTAATGTGGAGAAGCAAAAACCATGCCTAAACAGCAAGCAACCTTTACCGAAGATACCTCTTCAATTTCCGCAATGACTCAAAAAGAAGAATGAGGTTGAAAGGTTTAAGAAGTTTATATCGATATTCAAAACCTTATCGATTAATCTCCCTCTCATTGAAGCATTATTAGAAATGCCGGGTTACGCCAAATTCATGAAGGAGTTAGTCACAAGAAAGAAGAGCTTGGATTTTGAGACGATCGAAGTCTCTCACAGCTATAGTGTTATTATGTTGAAGGAGTTGAGCGAAAATAAAAATGATCCGTGGGCATTCACCATCCCGTGCACCATAGGCATGCTCAAGTTCGCAAAAGCCTTATGTGATCTGGGAGCAAGTATTAATCTGATGTCGTATACCATTTATAAACAACTCGGGTTGGGTGAACCGTAGGATAAAACTATGAGACTCTTGATGGCTGACAGATTGATCAAACATCTAGTGGGGATACTTTATGATATTCTGGTTAAGGTTTATAGATTCATTTTTCTTGCCGATTTTGTCATACTCGACTGTGACATAGATGCCGAAATTCCTATAATCTTGGGAAGACCATTCTTGGCAACTGGGAGAGCGCTGGTGGATGTCGAGAGTAGGGAATTGAAATTGTGGGTCAACAATGACGAAGTAACGTTTGACGTGTTCAAATCAATGAAACACCCGAGTGACATTCATGTAATATCAGCTGATGATGTGACTAACGAGGTTGTGGCCAGTGTGAGTCATTTGATGTGTAGCAAAGAACCCCTTAAAATTGTGTGGGCTAACGATGAAGAATTCGAATTTCAGGTTCAAGATGAAGTGGTAGCCTCATTTTCAAGTAAAGGGTAATTCACAAAGACTCCAATGAAATTGAACATCGACTTGAAAAATCGAGAGAGCCCTCCTGCCAAACCATCAACCGAAGAACCACCAAGTCTCGAGCTTAAGGTATTACCTTCGCATCTCCAATATGCTTTCTTAGGAGCAAGTAACACCTTGCCGATGATTATTGCGGTTGACTTACTTGATTGACAAGTAAAATTGCTCCTTGAAGTTCTAAAAAGGTATATAAAAGCCATTGGTTGGACGATCGCTGATATAGTGGGAATTCCTTCAGGCATTTGCACACATAAAATTCAACTTGACAGTGATTGTAAACCGTGTGTTAAACCTCAGCGAAGATTAAACTCACCAATGCAAGAGGTAGTGAAAAAAGAGATAATAAAGTAATTGGACGCAAGAGTAATTTACCCGATTGCTAACAGCAAAAGGGTCCGTCCGATGCAGTATGTACCGAATAAAGGAGGAGTCACGGTTTTCCCTAATGAAAAAGGAGAGTTTGTACCTTTACGACCGGTGACAGGATGGAGATTTTGCATGGACTATCGGAAGTTAAACTTATGGATTGAAAGAGATCATTTCCCCATGCCCATTATGGATCAAATGCTCGACCGACTATCCGAGAGAGGATGGTATTGCTTTTTGGATGGGTACTCAGGAAATAAAAAAATCTTCATTGCTCCGGAGGATCAAAAGAAAATGACCTTTACATGTCCATATGGCACTTTCGCCTTCAAATGAATGCCATTCGGATTATGTAATGCCCTGGCTACACTTCAACGTTGCATGCTATCCATCTTTGCGGGCATGGTGGAAGACTCAATGAAAGTATTTGTGGATTATTTCTCAGTCATGGGTGACTCATTTGCAGGATGCTTAGAGCACTTGGGACAAGTTCTTCAAAGATGTGTCGAGACCAATTTAGTCTTAAATTGGGAAAAGTATCATTTCATCGTTAAGGAAGGAATTGTGCTTGGTCACAAAGTATCACAACAGGGATTGGAAGTCGACAAAGCAAAAGTCGAAGTAATCAAGAAATTACCACCTCCAATTTCCGTAAAGGGAGTTCAAAATTTCCTAGGACATGCTGGATTTTATAAAAGGTTCATTAAAGACTTCTCAAAGATTGCACTTTCTCTATGCAAACATTTGGAAAAAGAGGTAACATTCAACTTTGATGAGGCTTGTATGACAACTTTCAAATGCCTGAAAGATAAGCTAATTTCCACCTCAATCATCATTAATCCTGATTGGTCAGAGCCATTTGAAGTAATGTGTGACGCAAGTGCCATGGCATTGGGCGTAGTGTTGGGTCAGAAATGAAATAAACTTTTCCATCCCATTTACTATGCAAGCAAAACGCTAAACAGTGCTCAACGTAACTACACAGTTACCGAGCATGAGTTACTCGCGATGGTCTATGCATTCGAGAAGTTTAATGCATACTTGCTAGGCACTAAGGTGATTATTCACAGTCATCACGCTGCTTTGCGTTATCTAATAACAAAGAAAGACGCAAAACTGATGAGTCCACAAATTGGACTCATTTAGGGTTTATTTTGATAGAAATAGTGTCCTCAAATGCTTATTTTAACTCAATATCTGATGAAAACTTTTAAGTTTCACGTATTTAAAGTTTGAGTTAAAGCATGTACACTTACGTCCAAAAAGGAACAAAAAGGCTGAAAAGAACGAAGAAACTGAAGCCTGAGCTTTTTCAAACACACTTGGCGAGTCACTGAAGGGACACACTTTGCCTTTTGTTCCAGTTTGAGCCCTGAAGGAAGAGGATCAACTCGTCGGAGAAAGAAGCAGTCGGTGCTACGCCGAATAGTTCCGCAAAGCAGTGCTATACCGCCCAATGGTCCAGGACGGAAAGATGTTCTAGGCAGCCACAGAAGGCGATGAACTAGATGATGGATGATGAACTAGATGATGGGCGAATCACCGAGTCGATCGGCGATTCCCACTAACCTCGCCGAACGATCCGCTACAACACTATTTTTTGAAACTTATAAATACTCACTCTCTATTTGTTTTAATTACCAATTATCAATTATCATCAGTTTGGAACATTATTCCTAAGTTTTAGGTTTTCGTATTCTACTCTAAAGTTTGTAAGGGTTTTTGGAAAACTTGAAGAAGGAAGGGTTTCATCTTCCCCAAATTGGAAGTGGGTCTACTTGTTTCTTATTTCTTTGCTAAAATCAAGATTTATTCCTCTATACCCATTTGATTTCCTCATCATTGAGGTATAATTTTCTATTTCTTGATGTGTGGCTAAAAAACCCCATTCTTAGGGTGTTATTTAGCAAATATGTGTTGATGTTATTGTTGGGTCTTGTTTGGTGATAAGTTAGATTTATTATAATGGTGATTTCACCTAGTGGTTGTGGTTTAATTTAATGGGTTTGTAGTTGCAAATACAAAACCACCCATGTGTTTTCGGCTTGCTCGAGAGAGAGGTTGCGAAACCAAGACCACTAGACTGATGGCCTAAGGAGTGGGTCAACATGAGGTTTAGCCCGATGGGGTGAGACCTAGTCCCATATCCTAACACTTAGCTCGAGAGAGTGAGTGGGGTAAGGCGTAGGCTAGCCTTCATGTGGCAAGTGGGTGTCTTAGAGGAACCCATTTGTAATAGGGTAAGTTGCTCGAGAGAGAACTTATTTCCATCTAAAGCATAGCCTAGTCACTATTATCTTGCAAATTTCCTATCAAAAGCTTGTACCCAACAATTTATATCAATTTGTTTTGCGGTCACACCCCAAGAACTTCTCTCCATACTTGATTCCCTTTACTTTTTACCGTTTTTACTATACCTGTGGAAAAAAAAACCATCGATATTTGATACTTTAGTGTCACCCCTTTAATTTACAATATTTTTAATCGTTAATGTCTTTAGCTACGACTATTTAGAACTAAATTTTATTTTTCTATTAATTCTCGAAACCACTCCCTTGGGATTCATTTGATTACGCAAACATCAAAATGGAGCCATTGCCGGGGAGAGGTGTTACTTGAGAACTTTTAGATTAGTAGAATTTATGTTCTTCTTAGTGTAGTCTACTTACCTAAATTTTAGTTTTGTTTGTCTGCTGTGTGAATATTTCAGAAAGCACAATGTTGCAACTATTGCAATTAAAGGGACTTTTTAGTGAATTAGATCATGAGGACCCTCATGAGAATCTTCAAAACTTCGTAGATGAGTGCGGGCAATTCTCGTTTAAAAACATCTCTCAAGAATCAGTTCGGTTAAGGTTAATTCCTTTCTCGTTGATGGGAGAAGCGTGCAAATGGCTAGCCGAGTTACCCCGAGAATCCATCACTTGTTGGGAGGAGTTGGTAACAACATTTTAAGTGTGATTGCTTCCTCTTTCAAAGATGATGTCACTTCGAGATAACATCCAGAGCTTTAAGTGCCTGGTAGGAGAGCCTCTGCACAAAACCTGGCTACGGTTTAAATATTTGGTGTTACAATGTCCAACCCATGGTTTTCCTGATAATGTACTCCTTCAGTACTTCTACCGAAGCTTGGATTCGATAAACAAAGGTGTCGCTGATCAACTCACGCCAAAGGTTCAATGCAGAAACCATATGCAGTAGCAACTCAGCTCCTAGATGGCATGACAACCATCAACAGATCATGGTACACTCCAGGTCTCCCCTGTCACCTTCCAGCTATCTAAGGAGAATATTGAAAAGGACAATGAGAGAGACCAAAACATGGCCAACATTATGACACAACTTGATATTCTATCAAAGAATGTCATGGGGGCTGGTGCCCATAGTGTAAATGTTGTGGGGGTCGGGAGCACAAGTCCTGAGGAAATGAAGTTTGAAGCTCTGTATAACGAGGAGGTGAACTTACTAGCCAACCAAAGTGGTGGCTATCGTTCAAACTACCCTAGACAGGGTGGAAATCAAGGTTGGGGTAGAGACGAAGGATGGAAAGATAGAGATCATGAATGGAGGGACTGCACTCCCAATTGGAAAGATAGGGACAAAGATCGATATGTGCCTCCCTATGAGCGTTAGAAGCCACAGGATTCGGAAGGTGGAAGGTCTGAGGACATGTTCTCGCGTATCCTCAACAAAGTTGAAGGGCCGGACAAGATGCTAAAAGGCATGAAAGAATATGTGTCCACCCTTAGTTAGACCGTTACCTCCCATTCAGTGTCGATCAAACAGTTGGAAACCCAGATGGGTCATATCTCGTCTCACCTAAACCCAAGACCGAAAGGGGGTTCGCCTAGTAATACTATGGCTAACCCCAATAGTGAGATCTAAAAGTTGACTTGCATCGTGCCACGACGTTAACTAAGGCGTTGTTTGGGAGGCAACCCAAAACTCTTTTTTTTTAATTACTTTTGCTTATTGGTAAAATACTAGTGTAATGTTTGTACATGATGAAGTTAGGGAAGTTCTTGAAAAAGTGTATGAAGGCGAGAAACAAGTCTGGTAGGCGAATCGCCAATAGGGTCAGCGAACCCAACTTCTTCCGCCATCTGACTCATGGTACCATCAGCTTGGACCCTGTAAAACTCGGCGGTCTGTAGAGGATTAGAGGCGTACCGCCGACTGGGTTGGCAATCTCGTAGAAGACCATAGTTGGGATTCCTGCATAAGCTGAAGATTCTATTTCATTCGGTAAAGACACCAGCTACTCGGCGCTTCACCGAGTCAATGGGCGAGTTTGATTAATATCGCCGAATGCGCAGAAATTAGTTGGTCATTGTGAGCAAAGAGGTTTAAAACTCCATTTTTAGTTGCTCTCACTCACTTTTTCCTCTGCACAAACTCACACCAGCACTGTAACTTTATATTTGTTGTATTTATAAAGTATTTTAGTTGCGAAGTCGTGCTCGGATTTGGATTGCATTGCCGCCTAGCATTTCGTAACATTTTATCCAGCATCAAAGGTTAGTAACTCGAACCTCGCATTCAGTTCTTCAGTAGTATACTCATTTGCATAAATAAATCATTGTCGAGTCTCTCTGAGTAGATTGAAATACATGAATTCTTTATTTCTGTCAGCAACTCTTGTTTAAATGGTAGAATATCGTTTGACTGTGCTTTGAGTTGAATTGATTTGCTGCGGAAGTGTGAAAATACTGTGAATCCTTGTTGAAGTAGTGTTGTATAGGCTTAGATTGCAGTCCCAGAGGTTGCAGGTTTGAATTTGAAAGGATAGGTTGAAAATAGGCAGGTCGGGCTGTTTGGCGAGCTAACTAGAGTCGCCGAACGATTCGGTGTTTTGCCTAACGTCCCCACTCCACCTTAAATTAATGCCAAATGTGTAGTTGACTCTGTAACTGTCGGCGATCAAGCTAATGCTTTTGAGTGTACTCGGTGACACACCAAATGGACTGACATGGTCACTGCAACTACTTATCTATGATTAGTTCGCCAAAACTTGTTCTAAAGTTATCTCAAGATTTTTGCAGAAATGGATAGAACAAAGACCACAGGAAGAGATGATCCACCCCGACACATAAGAGCACGAGAATTCAAAACAAATGAAAAGATAGCAGAGTTGGCCAAAGAAAGAAAAGAGAGTAAGAAAGTCAGAGCCAGTAGGAGAATTCCCGTTGACCCTAACATCCTGTTGTGGGCTTGAGGGTTCATCAATGCAGTACATGCCTTCAGAGCAGCTCATAATGTAGACGGAATGGATGAGGCGAACATCGCTGCAGAAGCTGAAGCAGAAAGAAAAGAAAAAGTAAACCAAAAAAGAGATTGTCAGCATTTCAGGCATTAATGCCCAAATAGATTGAGCGACTGCTTAGAAGCATCTCCTCTCTACATCCCTCTCTGTCTTTCTTTATTTTTTACTTTTGGATATTTATTATATGCATTTGAGGACAAATACTTTTATTTGTGGTGGGGTGAGGCTCACCTTTGTTTGTTGACTATGGATGTTTGTGTACACTTGAATTCTGTTTTATGTATGTCTTGGTTGTGTATGTCTATAAGTTGTCTGTTTTTAAATCGTGTTTTATACTGCTTGCGCGATTGTTTGAGCTTATGGCTCCCTTGTTTGATTTGACTTGCAAATTGACCCTTCTGAAAAAAATTATTTTTCAAAAATTCTCACCACCGCTTGTGTTGAAAGTGGTTGTTCTCTCGAAAATTTAAGTCTCGGTTTCGATCAATACCAATGACTTGAATGGTGCTCTCAATTGAACAAACATGAATGTCCGGATAAAATGAGGACAAATAAAGTTGCATAGAAAATATCTGAACTTTTTGCATCACGTTGTGATTAGCCATGTATTAAATTGATTCTCTTGTGATGACCGTTGTACACTAGCGAAAGTGTGTAGTTTGCTTGGCTTTAGTATCAATGCCTTTTGTTTGAGTTTACTTTGAACCATGAATGAATAAACCTAGAATTTTCCCCGTTAGTCTGATTGATTTAGTAAGGTGTGTGTAAGCGTCTAAAGTTTCAATCCTGAAATACAGCAAACATGAAAAGAAAATAGCAAGCAAACAACAGTATTTGTATTTGAATTTATGCGAAGGTTACAATCTTTATAAATCTTTAAGAAAAGATATGTAATCCCCTGATTCTTCTCTTCAATGATGTTCTTGATTTGATGGAATACTTGCGGCTCAACTTTTGGAGCGAAGACTTCTTTGTACTTGCGGCTCAACACTTGGAGCGAAGACTTCTTT
>JAJONZ010016133.1:0-13923 GCA_029582445.1 Solanum paucissectum | reverse complement strand
CATTTGGCCTGCATCGTTTCATGATGCAGATACAGGTATTCAGGGTTATCAACTGGTGCTTCATTGATACCACAATACAAATAGAGTTTATATTGTATCTTTGTATACAAACTGAGTATATTGTATTCTTAAATACATTGAGTTGCTTTCTACTGTTTTAAAATTTTTCCATATATTACATCTCTTATTGTTGCTTTATATTGAGTTGAGTATCCAGAGTATGAGTACCAAGAGTCGAGTGTCTTATTATTGAGTTGAGTCTTATTTCACTGAGTTGAGTATCTTATTATTGAGTTAAGCCTTATTTCACTGTGTTGAATATCTTATTATTGAGTTGAGCCTTATTTCACTAAGTTGAATATTTTATCTTTGAGTTGAGTGTCTTATTCCTGAATTGAGTTAATTGAGTGAGTTGAGAAGAGGTAAGTATGTTTCCTTTTTATAAAGTTCAAGCTTATGTTATGCTTTAGAATTCCCCTTACATGCTCGTACATTCTATGTACTGAGCCACTTGCCCTGCATCATTTCATGATGCAGATACATGTATTCAGGGTCATCAACAAGCGCTTCGTTGATACCACATGCAGTTCGAGTTAGCTATAGTGAGCCTCCTTGCTTCCGGAGGGTTCCACTTGTACTTTCAGTTATATTAGTTGTTAGGATGTCATGCGTCTTTTTCCGACTTCCATCTTTTTTGGAGGTTTCATAGATAGATTGTACAGTTTGAGAAGTTTGTTTCATTTATCTTATTAAATGTTTTAAAGGTTTGAGTTTCCTATTGTTGGCTAGTTGAATATTTCATTTATATCCAGAGTAAATTATTTGAGTTAAAGCTTTGTATTTGAGTTTCATGAATTTTATTCAGTTTTTAAGCTTTTGTATGCTTGAGTTAGTCTCCCGCTTGTAGTCAGCCAAGAAGAGGGTTCGCTTAGGAACCAACAATGGTTCTCAAGTGTCGGCCACGTCCAGGGTGTAGACTCGGGTTGTGAGAGAAAATCTCACCCATGAAGGGTGTGATGAGATTTGGCAAGAAAGAGAAACTTAGTCCCCGGTATGTAGGCCCGTATCAAATTTTGAAACGTATTGAGAAAGTTGTCTATGAGTTGGATTTGCCAAATGAGTTGGCTCCAGTTCATCTGATATTTTATGTTTCCATGCTTAAGAAGTTTATTGGAGATCCAACATATGTTATTCCCTTAGAAAGGTTGGGAATTGACGAAAGTCTTTCATATGAAGAGGTTCTGGTAGAGATCCTAGATCGGCAAGTCAAGAGATTGAGAAACAAGGAAATAGCTTATGTGAAGGTTTTATGGAGAAATCATGTGGTTGAGGTTCTACTTGGGAAGCCGAGGCCGATATGAAGTCCTGATATCCTCATCTCTTTCCTTCTATTCCTATTCAAGCTTGAGGTAAGTAGTTCCTCTTGAGTTTTAGTGTTTTGGGAGTCATGTGTGTTATATGTGTTTTTCCATGATTTCCTTATGTTATGCATGTTCTTGATGAAATTCATGTTTACTAAGAATATAAAATAAGTTTTTATGATTGATTTTCCTCATATTGTTGTGCATCGAGTATGAGTTTCATGTTTGACTTCATGAGATAAGTTGATGAATATTCTTTAGTATGCTTTCCAGAGTAATTGCTTATTGGTTTCATGATATTGTGTTGAGCATGCTTTCAGTTGGAGAAGGTAGTTCCTCATATGATTATGAGAAATGTTGAGTTTCATGCATAATGGGTTGTTAGATGTACGTAGCTCCTACTTCCTTGTGTTGCATTGATGATGTTTTAGATGGAGTTGAAGTTTCCTCCTTTAAATTATGCATTATATGGATATTGCATGCATGATGGGCTGCTAGTTTTGAGTCTTTACTTCCGTAAGGTGTCTAGATCGTCATTCGAGGACAAATGTTCCAAAGGGGGAGATATTGTAACACTCTAGAAAATAGTAGGCTAAACTAGAGCTTAACATGAGGGTTAGAGTTGTAAATGTACCTCCCCATACCTAAAAATATAGGGTTTTGTGTTAGAACGTCAAGGTACGACCCCTAAGAACCAACCATGGGTCCTTGAGGAGAATCTTTAGAAAGTTGTCTGGCAGTGACCCATGAAGGGGACTCACGCCTCGTGGGTCAGCCCACGCCCCGTGGGTGAGGGTTCGTGGGTCAAGGCCTCAGAAAATAGGCTCCAATAATTCACCCATAGTTCATCATCACGCCACATGGGTCCATCCACAGACCGTGGTCCTGGGGCCGTGGGTGGTCACCTGTGGACGGTTTGGATGAGTTAGTTGAGGGGTACGTTGCGGTTTTCTGGAATAAATTAGTTATTAAGTGACGTCAGTTTACACTAAATTAGACTAACTATATAAGGTTTTAAGTCACCAAATTAAGTCATCTTTCTCATAATTCCAAAATCCCAAATCAAAACCAACTTTTTCCCAAAATTCTCTCTAGAACTTCAAGGAAGAAGAAGAAGAAACTGGGAGCTAGGATTTGAAGGAGCAAGGTTTTCTACTCAAATTCTTTGTAGATTCATAGCTAAGGTACGGTAGCTCTTCATCCATGGATAGAATTCATCCATAGAATCCCTTCACTCCCTTTTGATTCTAACTACTCTAAGCTACTTCTAAACACCTAGAAATCATTCATAACATAATCATAACCTTGAATTCATAATTCAAACTCAAGGTAGATTTAAGAGTTGAGTTTTTGGGAATTTATTCGAACATTCTAAGAAAGTCCCTTTGAGCCCTTTTGAAGAGTCTTCTACAACTTCTAGTAACTTGTTTCAAAACTCGAGCAAGTGAGTATCAGGATGAGGAGAATGTATTCATGAGTCTACTTTTTCATCATGAGATCTTTCATTTCATGAATCATAATTCTTGAATTCATAATTCACATTCAAGAGAGAGTTAAGAGTAGAGTTCAAGGAAGCCTTTGAGTTCAATTGTGAATCCTTTGAGATCCATCATCGATTTGAGTTAAGTTTTGAGTAAGTAAGTATGATAATGAGAAGAGTTTATTACATGAGTTCCTTATTGATATTTTGACCCTTGAGTCGAGTTGTTCATGCCCATAACTTCCGAATGAACTCCATCAGTTGAGTACCTTTGAGAGGAGTAGTATCTTTTAGTTCTAACTCTTGAGTATTGAGTTCCTAATCCCCTGTGAGATTATATTTCTAATCATGGGTCTATTACATGTTACCCATGAAGTCCTTGAGTTTAATTGTTCATGCCCATAATTCCGCATGAACCCTATAAATCGAACAGTCTTGAGATGAGAAGTATCTTTGAGTACTTGAGTTGAGTAGATCATGCTCATAATTCCGCATGAACCCTCTCAGTTGAGCATTCTTGAAATGAGTAGTATCATTGAATTTCTTGAGTTCCAAGTATTGAGTTCTATATATGGTTATTGAAAACCTTGCATTGAGTTACTCACGTCCATAATTCGGCATAAACCATATTTTAAGAAGTCTTTTACAAAAGTTTTAACTTTGTTTTAAGACTTAAGCTTTGAGTTGAGTAAAGTTCTTTTTCTTCAAAGATTATACGGGAACTAAGTATTCCCAAGAGTTAAAATGTTTTCACGTTTGAGCAAGAAAGGAAACACCGATTTCCAAGAGAGCTTTTAAGCTAAGTTTTGAGTAATTATCTCAAACCAAAGAAAGAGTTTTGTTTTAAAAACATATGAGCTGAGTATATTTTGGGAGTAGTATTGAGCAGCGATATGGGGACGCGATTTCATAATAACTCAAGTCTCAATAAACCATGTTGCCATCATGGGCAGAAAAGGATCATACTTTTTAGATGATTCTTTAGTGCCTTTTAGCATAGACTAGTGGATACACTTAGTTAAGGCGTTCTATATGACGGCAAAGTATAGGACAGTTTTGGCAGCGTGGCAAGATATTGTATCATCACTTAGGCTCATAGTGGTGGTTATCGATTAGAGAAACTCCCACAGAGTTATATTGTATTTTTATATACACATTGAGTATTATTGTATTTTTCAATACATTGAGTTACTATCTACAGTTTTACAGCTTTCCATATATATTGCATATTTTACTATTGTTTTATCCTTGAGTATCATGAGTTGAGTCCTTCAAGTTGAGTATCTTGAGTTGAGTATCTTAAGTTGATCTGTGTTTCATTGTGTCAAGTACCTTATTGTTGAGCTTCACTAAGTTGAGAACCTTATTAGTGAGTAAAGTATCTTATCCTTGAGTACTTCATAGTGTTGAGTAAGTTTGAGTAGTTTTTAGTATCCTTGAGTATTCCTTGAGTTGAGTAAGTTTGAGAAGAGGTAAGTATGTTTCCCTTTTTATCAAGTTTCAAGCTTATGTTATGCTTTAGAATTCCCCTTACATGCTCGTACATTTCGTGTATTGAGCCATTTGGCTTGTATCCTTTCATGATGCAGATTCAGGTATTCGGGATCATCAATAGGAGCTTCGTTGATACCACATGCAGTTTGAGTTAGCTATGGTAAGCCTCCTTGCTTCTGGAGGGTTCCACTTGTACTTTCAGTTATATCATTTGTTAGGATGTCGTGGGCCTCATCCCGACTTCCATCTTTGTCAGTTAGAGGCTTCATAGATAGAAAGTAGAGTTTCAGAAGTCTGTTTCATTTATCTTGTTAAATGTTTTAAAGAATTGAGTTACCTAGTTTTGGCTAGTTGAATATATGATTATATTCTGAGTTAATTATTTGAGTTTCAATGAATTTTATTCTGTTTTAAGCTTGGTATGCTTGAGTTAGTCTTCCGCGTGTAGTCAGCCAAGATGAGGGTTCACTTGGGGACCAACAATGGTTCTCGAGTGTCGTCCACGTCCAGGGTGTAGGATCGGGTCGTGACACCCTGGATCATGACAATATATGTCACTCAAGCTTTGGCCGACCACTTGGCAGAGAATCCAATCGATGGCGACTACGAACAATTGGATACATAATTTCCAGATGAAGAGATTAACTCAGTTGAAGAAGTAGAACCAGATGAAAATCAGGCCTGGCAATTATACTTTGATGGAGCATTCAACGAAAAAGGCACAGGGATTGGGGCAATTCTCATATCGCCCACAGGGCAGCATTACCCTGCAACAGCTCGACTTTGTTTCTTCTGTACAAATAACACAACATAGTATGAAGCTTGGGTCTAAATATGGAAATATATTTGGGTGTGGAAGAACTGTTTGTGTTGGGTGATACTGATTTGCTTATTCGGCAAGCTCAAGGCAAATGGAAAACTGGAGACCCTCAAGCTTCTTCCATACAGACAATGTGTGGAAGATCTTAGCAAAAGGTTTAGGTCCATCAAGTTTAGATACATCCCCAGGTTTCATAATGAGTTCACAAATGCCTTGGCTACTTCGGCCGCAATGCTTCCATATCCTTGAAACACTTGCATCACTCCCTTGGAGATTCAAGTTTGGGACCAACATGGCTATTGTAACACTGTGGAAGCAGAATCGGATGGGGATCCATGGTACCTAGATATCAAGCATTTCTTGCAGACAGAGGGAAATGTCTCGAACATGCCAATGGAAGCCAAAAAATAACTATTAGACATATGGCTAGTGGTTTCTTTTTTAGCGGGGAAATTTTATATAAACGAACCACGGATCTGAACTTGTTGAGATGTGTGGATGGTAAAGAAGCCGAGAAGATCATGAATGAAGTGCATGCTGGGGTATATGGACCATACATGAATGGATATGTCCTTGCAAAAAAGATACTTCGAGCAGGATATTATTGGCTACCATGGGACAGGATTGCTTTTGCTTTGTGAAAAAGTGTCATCAGTGCCAAATTCACGGTGACATAATTCATTCACTTCCTTTAGAGTTGCACCCCATAGCCACTCCTTGGCCCTTTGTTGCATGGGGAATGGATGTTATTGGACAATTTGAGACAAAAGCTTCTAATGGACATCGATTCATTTTGGTCACAATTGATTACTTTGCCAAATGGGTGGAGGCAATCACTTTCAAGGCAGTCACTAAGAAGGCGGTCGTGGATTTTGTCCATTCAAACATCATTTGTCATTTTGGTATCCCAAGAACTATCATCACAGGTAATGTTGCAGACCTTAATAGCAATTTGATGAATGAGGTATGTGAGCTATTCAAAATTGTGCATCACAATTCTACTCCATACCGACCAAAAGCCAACAGAGTTGTGGAGGTTGCCAACAAGAATATCAAAAAGATTCTCAGGAAGATTGTTCAAGGCACCAGACAATGGCATGAGAAGTTGCCTTTTGCACTTTTGGGATATCGCACAATAGTGCGCACCTCAATTGGTGCAACTTCTTATTTGTTGGTGTATGGGATTGAGGTTGCGATACCAGTGGAAATCAAAATTTCATCTCTTTGAATTATTGTCGAGGCTGAAATTGAAGATACTGAATGGGTCAAAATCCGACTAGAGCAGCTCACATTAATAAATGAGAAACGATTGACGGCCGTCTGATTTGGTCAGCTTTATCAGCAAAGGATGGCTCGTGCATACAACAAAAAGGTGCACCCAAGACATTTTGAAGTAGGCCAACTGGTCTTAAAACGCATTCTCCCGCACCAAGAAAAAGCTAAGGGAAAGTTTTCCCTAAATTGGCAAGGTCCATATCTTATCAAGGAAGTGTTGTCCAAAGGATCCTTGCAGCTTACTGATGTGGAGGAAAAAATCATAGGCATGGTAGTTAATGCGGATGCAGTCAAAAGATACTACATCTAATGTGTTCTAAGATACTATGACAAGTTTATGGTTGGGAGAAAAAGGGCACCTCTTTAAAAATAAAAATAAAAACCAAAAATCCTCTCTTTGAAAATTTGAACTACGTTTGACCTAATTCTAAAAGGATACGTAGGCAACCCTTTGAGACTCAGTCATACCAAAAAATAATCAATATTCCAGTATTCATATGAAACTAGGGCATTTTTTTTATTTATTTGATGGAATAGTGACAAAATTGTAATGTGATTCTATTCAAGCAACTGACTTCTAGAACAATTCTAAGGAGAATAGATTCAATGTGTCTTGCATGGACAATTGATCATTGGAGACAACATTGTGAGTGATCAAAACATGGACTTATGAGTGAAAACCCTTGTGGGCACCATAAGCGGAAAAAAAAGGAGAGTCTTATTGGTGAAAACCTTTACAGGCACCATAAGGCGACAAGGGATAAGATCTTATTAGTGAAAACCCTTACAGGCACCTTAAGATAAAGGGACATAACAACATAAAATGACCTAGTGGAAGAAATCTGGAAAGGGTATCATTTCTCGGCACATCTGCATGAAGTGTTTTTAGGATACAAAGATCAGTTTAAGTTGATAATGGTTTGATTTTTAAGAACTAGACAGCTCAAACGGATCAGGGGTCAAGTCAAAAGTGTATGTCATGGTTCACTCAAAGTCGACATATGCCTCCAGATGAGTTCTTTTTCTCATTTTCATCAAAAGGGAATTTGCTTTGTTAAGTATAAGTCTTTCTTGATCCAATCTTTCACACTCTTAAGTTTGATATTTTTCTAGTCTTTTCGGTATAATCTATTAGCAAAACAAAGTAAAATATTGCAAAGCTTATTGTGGTTTACCCAAAGTGAATCTTGAATATGTAAGTTGGCATGCCATCGAGCAAGGACTAAAAACGCCTCGAATGTTCAAAGGAAAATTTGTTCTTTGGAAAATCGATCGCACCATGATATTTGGTAGTACCAAAGAATATCAAGGTCCCTGGATTGACAAAGAGAAAGCTTCAAAGAGTTGTTTAGCCAAGGGTTTGGAATAAAATTGGTCGTGAGTATGGTCAAGTCATCAGAACATCAAGGCCACAAACCAACCACCACTTTAAACGAACAATTTTCTCTTTTTTTTGCTTAGCACAGGAACAAAAGAAAATGCAGGACTACAAGTCAAAAATGAAACATCACAAAAAAAAAGTTCTCCAAAGTCTTCACATGTTGGTTGTTTCATCTCATGCTATTCGCATTCTTGCCTCTCAACTCGAGAGCTTCGGGCAATAAACACCAATCTTTCATTCGGGTGCAATACACACCATCCTGAATTCCATGCAATACACATCAACCTGAATTCCATGCAATACGAACCATTATTTCTTTCATGTGCCATACACACCAGCCTGAATTCCATGCAATACGCATCGATATTTCTTTCATGTGCAATACACACCAATCTGGATTCCATGCAATATGCACCCGTCCTTTATTCATGTGCAAAATGCACCAGTCTTCTTTCATGTGCAATACGCATCAGTCTGAATTTCATGCAATATGCACCCATCATTTATTCATGTGCAAAACGCACTAGTCTTTCTTTCATATGCAAGATGCACCAATCAAAATCCCATGCAATACGCATTGATATTTCATTCATGTTCAATACACACTAATCTTTCTCTCATGTGCAATGCGCACCAGTCATACATTCATGTGCAATGTACATCAATTCTCTATTCAGGTGCAATACGCACCATGTTTATATTTTGGGTAATACACCCAATCTTATGTCAACTCACAAATACAATACGTCCCTTTTGAATCTCTCAGGGCAATACACTTCATTTATCCTTTCTTTCTAGGATTATATGTCCTAGTCCAAGATTCTCATCTCTTTCTTTTCCTAAAAGAAACACATCCTATTCGGGTTCTTCATTTTGTAATCTTGAGCTTGATTTTCAATCGCTAACTCAAGTCAAAACATGCACCTAATAATGATCCACAAGCCGCCAAGAGAGCATCAAGATCAATCTTAGAGATAACCCACAGAGCAAGTCGAAGATCAAAACAAGACCTTGAGAAAAAGCATCAAGTAGGGATCTTGTTACTCTTATAATGTAGAGAAGCATAGTTCTCTAGCTCTTTTATTTTATATAACTATAGATAGTAGATGGTGACAAGCAATAAGAAGCAATCTCTTGACTACTATGTTCAATAGTTTCCGCTATCAAATTTTCTTAAACTACACTAACCTGAATTCCTTTTAATCAAGGATATGTAGGAAACCTCTTAAGTAAGGTTCGGTCATCCTTTTCAAAATGCTTCAATGGAGTTTGAAACAATAAAAAATTAGCCACTTCGTTCACTTTCTTCGCTTGAAATCTCTTCATGTTTCCAAGCAAAGCGGGGCATGTTGTGAACACCTAATTTTTGACGTGTTTATTATACTCCTACAATATATAGTAAGGTCTTTTCTTATATTTTTGTTTTGTATTTTATGTGAGTAAATTACAAAAGTGTACTAATTAAGACTTCTATTAACAAAATATCAATATACTTATATTTAATTACAAACTAAGTTTTAAAATTACATACATAACAAAACATTTAATTTTTGTATTTAATTTTTAAAAAAATATCTGATTTTTCTCTCTCTGTCGCTTAGTAGTTCGTGCCATATTATGTGGAGTGTAATTAGGTATTAAATTTATCAAATATTCTCTCTCCTTAAACAGACCCACTTTCACACGTTTGTTTATTTTTTTTATTTACTTTTTTACGTTTTTTAGTCATTTATTGTTAGCATATTAATGTATTCTCTTTTATATAAAGATTTTTATGGTACCAATAAAGTTGGTACAGTTAACAATAATTGAGTTATAGTTCCAATAAATATTAGAAATCCTTTTCTCGCACATTTCAATATTTTTTTATATTTCCTTTTTTACATTTTGTAGTCTTTTATTGGGATGATATTAATGTATTCCTTTTATATAAAGATTTTTATGGTACCAATAAAGTTGGTACAATTATCAAAAACTGAGTTATAGTTCTAAGAAATATTAGAACTACTTTTTGCAGCAGTATATCGATTTAACCCTTCAATTTTCTTCATCCATATCTCATTAAGCTTACATCTTCTCCACTTAATCACTTTTCATTCCAATTCGATGTTGAAGACGCCGCATAAAAGCCCTAGGCTTAACAAATTTGTGGTTATCGTTGATAGCACGCCCAAAATATGTTCAAGACCATCTTTTGAGTTGAATGCATTCACGCAATCGCCTGACAAAGTTCGTATTAGAGATGCCAACGAATTCTCTGATAGAATTAACGAGTGTATTGTTATCAATTCATCATCATCCTACAAAGTTCAACCAAATAATGATTCTGATGTTGGAATAATGTTGAAGGGAAAGAAAAATTGCTAGAAGTTTATTATCCTCACGACAGCGATTTTGAGGATGAAATCCCCCTGTCTAAAAGATTAAGAGTAAATAATGATCAGTGTTCAAAAGTATATATATATATTTTTCCGTTTTTTGGTGACATGCAAATTGTGAATTTTCTGATTATTAGAAAGATGTTTGTAACATTTAATCATTTTCTTTCTGTCGTAGAGAGTTGATGGGGTTTCTGGGAGCAAAGGTATGACCGGTGTAAAGCTAAAAGGGGTTAGTTTGGTTAGTAAGAAAAAGAAAAAGACGAACCAAAGATAAGTTTTTAATTTCCTTTATCATTACTGTATTGATTATTTTACTGATTGATGGTAATTTTTTCTTAGTTTATATTATAATATTTGCATTTTCTTAATATTATAATTTATTAATTTGTAATATATAATTTTTTAGATTAAGAAGAAACAATCGCGTTGGTATTCCTATGTCAATATCAACGTTTTTGTTGATTTAACAAATCAGCTCGAAAAAAATTGCAGTGTTCATTTGTTTAGAGAATCACCTTTTGGTTATCTTTTAGACTTCCCCCAAGTGAAAGTCCAACCGCAGATCGTTAGAAGCCTGGTTCATCATTTATCTAACAGTCGGGTGACGTGTTTGTTTTTAACTTAAATGGCAAAGAATTACATTTTGGGCTTAGTGAATTTAGGGTAATTACTGGTTTCAATTGTGGTGGGTGTATGGCATTTGACCATCCGAATAGTTGATAACGTCCAAATATACTTCTTGAAAAGAAATATAAATGATCGTATGCAATATATTTACCCAACTATGAGTCGGGGTCGATCCCACAGAGAATATGGAAGAATATTGTCAATAGAAAATATTAAACTCGATAGTCGTTATATAAAAATGGGGGGGATTTAAATGGAAATAAAATAAAAATAATAAAAATAGCTTTGAACTAAGTATTTATCTATATTCAGATTATTAGAAATAACTAGGAATGTGTTCCCCATAAGCTCATAACGCGGTAATCATAATAATAGTAATCATATCCTAGTGTATTACATGCAAAATGATAAGTTAGGTATCTCTAAATCCTTGATCCGGCATCTAGAGAATTTCACCCCGCACCTTGGTCCAGCTACGTGTGTATAATTTACTAACCCTTACCTTTACCTCATATTAGACATCACATCGATGTTTGGCCTAGTTATTACTTTGCATCAATCGACACTAGACTATTAGATAGTATCACATTAAATCTATGTTGATAATTCTTTTCTTGTTGATTACCTCCTTGGTCCGGCAAGTAGCAACAAGGCGAGTTCTAACGTTGGCCACCGTTAAAAAAGACTTCTAAACGAAAGAATTGTCAATGCATGCAAAACACTATTCAAAAATTTCTTAGTTACTATTCATACTTTGTTAATCGCTTATCATTCCCACAACCCTAGTTATAAAATTTAGCTACTCATTATCTCAAAAACACAATCAAAATTTATTAAAATAAATATGTTTGTGTTAATCATAAAAAGTTAAGAACAATAGCTAAACTATATTTTATTAATCACGAATACAAATAAATAATAAATGATAAGAAATAATAAACCACAATTCTCCGGCCTCCACGGCGGCTCTTCCCAAGTTCCTAAGCTAGAAGAAAATTTATATTGTGTATTATTTCTTGGTTCTTCGCTCTCCTCAAAAATAACTTTTCATATCTTATTTATAGATATAGAAATCCTAAATAAAATAATTGAGTCCAAATTAAATTAGAAATCCCAAACCAAAAGGAATTGGATTCCTTTTTTTTTTCTCGTGAAACTGTCCGCGTGAACTGTCCGTGAACATTACTGCTGCCTCAAACTGCCGCCTCAAAGAATTTGTGCCTATCTTCAGATTCTTACACGTGACAGCAAAATTGCAATTGTAATTGCAATATAACTTATGTATTATTTTATAACTTTTAATCCATTAAGCTGTTTGTTTTGTCCACTTTCTTCATCCCCCTCTACCAAAATGATCAAAATGGAAGGCGAGCTTGCTTCTTATTCCCGTGTTTGATCTCTTCCATCTCTGCCTAGCTTGTTGTCACCTATGTTGAAGAAAGGTTTGATTTCCTTCTTCAACCTTTCATTTTTAATTCGTTTTAGCTCCAAACTTCTTTATTTTTCCACCATTTTAATTCTACAAATAAAATACACAATTTAGCACAATTCATAAAATTCATGCTTAAAAAATACAAATATAAATAATAAATGTGAGGCAAATAATGATGAAAAATATGTATTTTGACCTCACATAATAGTACATCAAAGCTACTTTCTCGTTACTTTCCAAATGCCATTGATAAGGTTTTGGAAGCTAATTTCATAAGAGTGTATAATGAAGATGGACTGATTTTGGAAGAATACTTTTTTAATATGTTGATGATTTATTTAATTAGTACATTCATATTGTCTTTCCCACCAAAATATTCACATATCCCAAAAGATCATTTTTTATGTGTTGAGTCCGGACAATACATTACGTATCCATGGGGCAATCTCTCTTTTTTCAACCTACGACATTCCATATCGAGCTAAATGGAAAAAGATCTAGATTATGTGAAGTTTGAAGGGTTTCCGCTTGCGTTGCAAATTTGGTTTTATGAATGTTGCAACAAAGTTGATGTTTCAATTGCAATTCGTACATCCAATCGGACTCCTCGAATATTCAATTGGGATATTTCCAAAAACAAGATCTATTTTGATCATCTCAAGAAAGGAATGTTCATAAAATATGGCAATCAGGTAATAGAAATTTTATAGGTACTATTAATTAAATTTATTTTATATGAGTAGCTTATAGTCATAATTTTTTATTCTGGTGCAGTTTATATTTAAAGATCTTGTGTTCATGGATGATGAGCTTGCTTGTATTGAGGCGGAAAACCTTAGTGTTTTGACCGATTTAGCATTCAACAAGAAGCGTGAACACGATAGATATGTAAGGCAAAATGAGAATGTACAGATTCAAAGTGTTGTGCGAAAAAATGACAAAGATTTGCTTCATAATTCTTCATACAATGTTGGAAGTGATCCGAGTATGACATTCAATAAGGATTTGCAGAAGATTGCTCAAGAAGTTGTGAAGGTTCAATTATAAATTTTACTTACTTACTGTCATAATGTTGGTTGATGAATTATTAATAACATTTTAATTTTGTTAGGTTCGTAATGACTTGCAAAAGTTTGAAAAAAATGTTGATGCTAAGTTTGTTGAAATGAAGGCGTTTATTGATTCTGCATTCAAACATATCATTGAAGAGTTCAAATATCTTCAAAATGATGTTTCAACCAACAAAGATTTAGGTGCTGAACGGATTAGTCTACTTATTAATATATGGACTTATTATTTACATAAAAACTAAATTTTAGATAATCAGTTTTTTACGGATTACTGAGTTTCAACAAGTATTATAACTTATATTTCAATTTTCTGAGTGGTAAGATGAAAGGAATTTTATGCGGAGAATCTAAGGATCAATGTGCTAATGAAACATTCAACAGTGAGAATAGATCAGCTCAGAAAGAGGGGTTTAATATGAAAGTTGCAGGTGATGCCAATGTAAATATTCTATTGCCTTTTTGTAATGACCCTAAAGGTCATTTTTGGAAATTTTCATAAAATGACCGTTTTACCCCTCCCGATAGTTGCCCCGAGTCCTAATTGTTGTATTTTCGAAGTTGGTTTGAAGGAAAATGGATGAAAAGTTGAGATTTTGGAAAGT
>JAJONZ010016132.1:0-23173 GCA_029582445.1 Solanum paucissectum | reverse complement strand
AAGTAATTGTGTCTCAAATTTGCCTTCATTCTATTCCATGATTGTTCACAATGTTGAACGGCTTTTCTGCATTCTTCTTCATAATAGAAGTCGTCTGATATGACGACCCCTTTCCCCATTTTGTTAAAGACGCTAGCCACTTCTTTGTCCTCTCCTATCTTGTTTACAATGATTCCATTCATACGAAGTAAACTCACATCTTTGTCCGAGTCAATAAGATAATCCATGAAAACTGCAAAATCACTGAAATATTTAAGACATAAATCAGAAGACTGTTGTTCGTAAGCAATAAGATTTCGCATGAGGGTTTCTGTCTCATCAACGACTCGAAAACAAGGGATTGTCATCAATCCATTGTCAAACTTTATATCAAATAAACTTGTGCTATCCCCAAGACAGACTTTATCCAATGACCTCACAAAAATATTTCCAACATTTGCGAAGCTAACTCCAGCTTCAGAAAGCTCTGTTGCATTTGGCATGACCTTACGCCACATCATGTACTCGTCCCTATTTCTCCTTCTCCTATTCCTTAATATTTTTGACTGGATCCCAAATAAGCTTCTACGGAAATGTGGATCTGCCATATTGCTAGGTCTATTTTTCAACTTTGAAGGTCGACATGACATGCACATGTGTACTATATGAAATAAGTGTTTGAAATTTTTTTCATTACCTTCGGTCTCTTTAGAGGATTTATCAAGATAAAATGTCCACTTCACCATCTCTATCAATGGCTCTTCGCGTTCCTCCTTTGACATTTCATAAAGCTTGGTTAGGACAAAGAAAGGAAGTTGATTTTCTATCAACAACAAGTCTCGATTTAGTTGATTTCTTATGCAACGTCTCTTGATAATCCGGTCTCCTTCAATTGAAATGGATTCACAATCAAGAATGAATTCACAATGTTCTCGAATATACTCAACCACAAAACAACCATCAAGCAATAACATTTCTGAAAAATTTACAACAATAGACATATCAATCCTCCCTATATCATCATAACACTTAAGAGCATCATCTTTTAGTTTATCCATTTCACTAATACAACTTTCCACATCATGAATCCCCCCTTTCCGCTTAAGAAACCGTTGTAGGTAACACAACTTGTATTTTTCCATCGAGCCAAGTTTAGAATTGTGTTTATGGTAAGGACCAATGGAGAGCAATTTTGGCTTATAAGCATCTGGATTTGATTCACTCAACCCCACAGTCACCTTGAATATGGTAGTGAATATTTTGTTTGACGACTTGTCCAAATTCTTAATTCTTTCATTTAGAGATTTCTTTGTTTGCGACCCTAATGGATCTTCACCATTATTTGTTTCCTGTATGTCGATTGAATAATCCACTTCACTTCCTTCTTCTATCTGTAAAAATTACATATTCTTTTGAAATATTTATTAGAAGCACTATGCAATAATCAAACAAATACATATTCTTTTACGAGATACTCTTTCCGTCCCAATTTATATGATGTTTCTTGACTTGACATGGAGTTGAAGAATATTTTTTGAAACACATAAAGAAAGTGACGAATCATATATAAATTGAGATAGGCGGAGTACATCAAATTAAAATCAACTGGTTGAGATAAAAAATGTTATAGAAGCACAAATAAAAGGAAAAATATATTTATCACGTAAACTAATCTAGTACTTCCTCAGTTTAAAAAAGAATGACCTAGTTTGACTTGGCATGAAGTATAAGAAAATAAAAAACACTTTTGAATCATGTGGTCCTAAATTAAAGTTATGTCAAATGTACAAAATTGTCCTTTAATCTTGTGGCCTTAAACATGTCACGTGGAAAATTGAAATTAAAATGTTATCAAAAAAAGAAGAGGTCATTCTTTTTGAAACATACTAAAAAAGAAAGGAGGTCATTCCTTTTGAAACTGAGGGAGATCTAGACACCTCACGTGTGAACTCCAATTGATGGTGAGTATATTTATTTTAGGTCTAATGATATATTCAATTGCCAAAACAAAAGCAGACTAATTATGAAATCAAATACTAATTAATGGTTGAGAGAGAGGCACCTCATCTTCTTCAGTTTGAGGAAGCAGTGGAATTTGATCATCTATTGAGCTCATCTCAATGGAGTGTGCCATCACTCTTTCTTCAATTATAATTCTTACAAAAGACACATTCTTTTCAATTTCAATTCATAAATATCATGGCTATTATTATTAATAATAATTAATCCAATAAAATCCATCATATAATTTGATTTGTAAAGAAAAGATAAAGCAACAAAAGGGAAATTATATAGGGAAAATTAGGGGTGTTCGTGGTTCGGTTTGGATCAGTTATTGATTAAAACCAAAACCAAACCAATCTAGTCGGTTTTTTAAATTTCTAAAACCAAATCGAATCAAACGAAAAAAAATAACCGTCGGTTTGGTTCAATTTTCTGGTTTATTCGGTTTGAAAGTAATAGTAATTTTTTTGAAGATTTACGTCGATAGACACAACACCAAGCACATGAACAATCCACAATTTTTTTTATTGTCGGTTCAATTGAGCAATACTAGAGATATCATTACACGAACAAAGTGTTTCAATTAAGAGAAAATGTGACTATTTTATGTGAAGTAGGGTAGGTAAAGACTAAAATTGATTTTGATGGACTTGGACTTAGGATTATTATAGTTGGGCTAAAGTGTTTTATTAATTTTTGCTTTTGTTAGAGGAAAATGGTATATATATATATATATATATTGTGTAACAATAAGAATATATATGAGTCATTTTCATGACGAGATGTATATCAACTCTAAATAACAAAGTTGAGGGGTATATCAAATCTTATTCCCAATTATATATACGTGTCTTGTCAAAACCTGAAGAAAAAAAAAAAGGAAACTAATTTGATCTATTAAAAATAAAACACACACTCTCTCATTCATAATTTGTTAGTCTTAATTTTCTCCTTAGTCCATTTTAAGAAAAAAATTATTTCACTTTTGCTAATTCTTTAATTTTAATTTTTCACCGGATATGTCTATGATCAAAATATTAAAAAAAAGTGGTACTTTTAGTATAAAATAATAAGATTCAAAATCTTTTTACTTTCTAAACTCTATATCAAATTAAAATCAAACAAAGAAATTGAAACATACCCTACTTAAAAAATCACTGCTTTAGAAAATATTATGTAAATCATGTCATTCAACTTGAGGTAGCAAAAAATAAAGAGTAATTGATTAGCATAGAACAAGAAATTTAGAAATAGAGAAATACCTCTTTGGTTTGGATATTTCTCTTCTTTCTTCTTTTTTGTTTCTAATCTATGAGACCGGTCACCTGTAAATTTATAAGAGAAAATGCGATAAAATATTTTTCATATATAATATAATAATATTTTAATATGTGGCTTTGTTTCGGTCTTTCAACACACAAAATATTGTCGACCAATGATAGAAGGATAATGAGATATTTTTTCCAAAGTCTATTGTGAATAGTCAATGATTCCTCAATTTCTTTTTTCGAAGTCGTTAGTGTGACTAAGAGATATTGACATATTTGTTGTACTATATATAATATAACATACACCTTTTAAATTTCTAACCTTTATTTATATTAGAGTTTTGGAAATCACGTTCTTGATATATTTAGTATGTACTTTCTCCGTCCACTTTTAATTATCATGTTGTGTTTTTTGAAACTCAATTTGACTAATTTTCAAAGTTAAATTAGATTACAGTAATTCGATATTTTAAGCAAAAAAAAAAAAATAGATATTCACAAACTATACGAAAAGTACTATGAATTGCAATTTTATTTACATATTATGGGGGCTCGAGCACCCGGAGGACTCTATGTGGGTCCGCCCCTGATTGAAGCAGATGTTTGATGTATTTGACATCACCTTCCCTCTCAAGATAGGATGCAGGGGCCATCATCAACTTCCTTTGTCATGTCATAAAGCTTGGTGAGCATAAAGAAAGGAAGTTGGTTTTCTAGTAACAACAAATCTCAACGTGCAATGTTTATCATACAATTCTCTATTAGACATCATTCCACTACACTCTCGAATAAACTCAACAACAAAACATCCATCTAGTAAAAGTATTTCAGAAAATTTGCAAATGATATCATTGTTCAAGTTTTCTATAATGAGGAAACACTCACTCAGTCAATAATTGTGTTACATAGTTACAACAAAGATTACTTCATAACGTCACCAGTGAACAGTCTGTATAACTGTGAGTACAAGAAGTGTTATAACTGTCATAGTTGAAGCTCCTACCCAAGGGCTGGAGAAATAGTTGTGCCTTAAACTAGCCTTCATTTGACTCCATGGCTTTTCACAATGTTGAATCAATTTGCTGCATTCTTCTATGTAATAAAAACTTGTAATTTTCACCCCATCTGAAAGTTTCTTGAAGATGTTGGCCACTTGTTTGTCATCTCCTATGTCCTTAAGGATGATTTTCTTTTTGCGAAGAAACTTCACATCTCTATGTGAGCCAATAAGTTGAGTCATTATATGCACATAGTTTGAAAAAAAGGATATAAATCTGCTTTAGAGGAATGTTGCTCATAAGCTATCAAATTTCTCATGAAGGTTTCCATAGTATATATCCTCGATTGCAAAACAAGGTATTTTCATAAATCCCTTCTCAAACTTGGGAGTTTCTTTTGACTTGGTTAATTGCAAAACGTTGTCACAAAATGTTATCTTGCAACATTCTTTTGGTGTGCTAGCATCTTTGTTTTGTTTATCTTTCATACCATCATGATGATCTGATGGTCGACAAAACGCGTGTATTACGTGAACTAAATGATTGAATTGTCCTGTATTAAAATTGTGAATCTCTGATGAGGGTATGAATTTCGCCTTTGGGAAAGTATCAAGTAAGGTCTTTCTCACCATATACAAGAAGCTCACTTCTTTATGATGCTTTGTCATGTCATGAAGCATGGTAAGTACAAAGAAAGGGAGTTGATTTTCTAGTAACACCATGTCTCGACATACTTGTTTCTTCATCCATTCCAAGTTGATGATGTTGTCGTTGTCTTCTTCTTCTTCTTTTTCCTCGGTTGCATAGTACTCTCGAATAAATTCAACCACAAAACAACCATCAACCAACAACATCTCTAAAAAATTGTCAACAATATCATTGTCAAGGTTATCATCATAATGCAACGTTTTCTTTTTCTCCAATGCACTAATGCAACGTAACTTTCAACATCAAGCCCCTCTTTTTGCTGGAGAAATCGTTGTAGGTACAACAATTTGTACTTCTCCATCGAACTAAGTTCATGATTCCTTTTATGGTAAGGACCAATGGAGATCAACATTGGTGTATAAGCATCTGGATTTGATTTTCGTAATTCCATATTTACTCTGAATATGGCCGCGGATTTGATACATGTATTGTCCAAATACTTAAATTTTTCATCAAAGATTTGATTTGCGGATTTCATAGTTTGTAACACTAATTGATCTTGACCATTTGTTTCCTTAATCTCGATCAAATGATCCACTTTCCTCCCTTTGTATATCTGTAATTAGTGCGAAAGAATCATAATTTTTCTCTATTATACATTTTACTTTTTAAACATACATAATTAGTGGGAGTCCGGAGCCAAAAGGGCAAAAAAAATTGATAAAAATTTCAAAAGGGCACATCAAATTTTTTTTTAACCAAAAGGGCAAAATCGCTACTGACGTAGCGATTTTATCTGACGCCGTTAACAGATCAAAATCGCTGCCCTGTCAGCGATTTTGTCCAACTTTTTTTTTCTTTTTTTTTAGAAAATCGCTGCCCGTGCAGCGTTTTTGCGATTTTTTTAAAAAAAAAAAATTAAAATCGCTGCTATGGCAGCGTTTTTATAAGAACAAATTTATTTTCTTTTTTTGAAAATCACTTGGCAGCGATTTTGGTGGAACCATTATTTTTTTTAAAAAATCGTTGATTTTGGTAGAAATTCTGTCAACTAGTTAACATCTAGTTGTAAATTTTTTATTTTTTTTTAAATCGCTGCCTTTGCAGCGATTTTGGTGTAATTTTTTTTTCTTCAGAAAATCGCTGCCCGTGCAGCATTTTTGCGATTTTTTTAAAAAAATAAATAATAAAATTGCTGCTATGGCAGCGTTTTTATAAAAAATAATTTATTTCATTTTTTTGGAGATTGCTGCGATTTTCGTTAATGTTTTTTTTTTTAAATCGCTGCTATTGCAACGTTATTATAATTTTTATGGATTTTTTTTAAAATCGCTGCCTTGGCAGCGATTTTGGTGGAATTTTTTTCAAAAATAAAATAAAATTGCTGTCTTGGCAACGATTTGACCAAACATAAAAAGTAATGATTTGACATTTTAAAGGATGTTTAAAAAATAAAAATGAATTGCCAAGTTAGTGATTTTTTTAAAAAAAAAATAAAAAATTTACAATTAGATGTTAACTAGTTGACAAAAATTTCAAAAAAAATAAAATCAAAAGAAAAAAAAGCTACCAAAATCACTGCCAAGGCAGCGATTTTTTTTTTTAAAAAAATAGTTCCACCAAAATCACTGCCTAGGCAGCAATTTCTAAAAAATAAAATAATTTTTTACCACAAAATTTATAATAATGCTGCAACAGCAGCGGTTTACAAAAAATAAAATGAATATTAACGAAAATCGTTGCCAAGGCAGCGATTTCCATAAAAAGAAAATAAATTTGTTCTTATAAAAACGCTGCCACAGCAGCGATTTTAATTTTTTTTTTTTTAAAAAATCGCAAAAACGCTGCACAGGCAGCGATTTTCTGAAAAAAAAGTAAAAATAAAGTTGGACAAAATCGCTGACAAGGCAGCGATTTTGATCTGTTAACAGTGTCAAATAAAATCGCTACGGACATAGCGATTTTGCCCTTTTGGTTAGAAAAAAATTTGATGTCCCCTTTTGGATTTTTTATCAATTTTTTTTACCCTTTAGGCTCCGGACTC
Source organism: Solanum paucissectum (assembly GCA_029582445.1). Classification (NCBI taxonomy): domain Eukaryota; kingdom Viridiplantae; phylum Streptophyta; class Magnoliopsida; order Solanales; family Solanaceae; genus Solanum; species Solanum paucissectum. The sequence continues at coordinate 16,232 of JAJONZ010016132.1, read as the reverse complement.
TAATTAGTGGAGCACTAAATAATAACTCGGACAGAGAATAATTAATGTGGAATGTCACTTGTACGCAACTTACTTTCTCTATTTCAATTAGCTGGGAAGTCTTTAAAAATGAGGAAACTGACTTTCCTTAGGAAGTAGGAAAATCAAGTTACACAACTGACATTCCACCTTGATAGTGTCCTCCCCACCTTCCGACAACTCATCTTCACCTCCACCACTCCACACCCCCTACCCCCATCTTCACCTCTCATAAGTCATAGACTCATAGTATATATATACACATATCTTCAAGATAATATTATTTTCCCCACATATCAAATACAAGAAAATAAGTAATAAGCCTACATATTTTCCGTCGTACCGAACACACCCTTAGCATAAACAACAAATACAAATAAAATATTCAAGTTCCTTAACATACACACAAATTGTTAGCATAGAAAGAGATACCTCATCTTTTGTAGCTTCTCTTAGAGAAAGTTGATCTATTGGCACAATCTCAGTATGATGAGCCATAACCTTCTTGAGACTGTAATTCCAATAATTAAAAAAAAAAAGAAGATAAAAATGGTTAGTAATGAACTCCACAACAAATTATTAAAATTCCTAAGTTTTTTTTCTAAGAAAGGTAGAAATTTACCTCTTTTAATTTGGCTGATTATCACTTTAATTCCTTATTAATTTGTTCCTCTTGCTTGTCTTGAAGGATGAGTGTTACAACTTATATATAAAAGAGGAATGATACTACTAATTATACTTGCTATAATTAATTAATTAGCACACATTTTCAAAAGTATTACTAGTAATTTATTATTATGGTAAAAGTAATCAAGAAAAAGAGAGCTATGCCAGCTACAATATTCATAATTCATGTGTATGAGTCAGTGATTGTCACTTTTGAGCAATTGCTCTTAAATTAAGATACAATTTTAAACATAGAAAATATTATCATAGAAAAAAAAACATTGATTATAAGGTTTATAATAATACATAAAAAGGGAAACGTGCGTTGTGAAACTTGGAGTCCGGAGCCAAAAGGGCAAAAAAAATTATCAAAAATTCCAAAAGGGCACGTCAAATTTTTTAAAACCAAAAGGGCAAAATCGCTCCTAACTGAGCGATTTCCCTCTGACACAAAATGAAAAATCGCTGCCCTAGCAGCGATTTTGTAAAAAAAAAATAATCTTTTTTTTATTAAAAATCGCTGCCAGGGCAGCGATTTTGTAATTTTTTTTTTATTATTAAAATTCGCTGCTAGAGCAGCGATTTTGTAAAAAAAATAAAAGATAATTAAAAATCGCTGCCACAGCAGCGATTTTGTATTTTTTATTTTTTTTAATTAAAATGGCTGCGATTTTAAGTCAGATTTTTTTTTTCTTACACATCACTGTAGGGGCAGCATTTTTCATGCCTAGTGCTATTATTTTCATGCCTATTGTTAATTATTAATAATATAAAAATGATAAACAAGACGGACAATATACTCAATAAAATTGTTGAAGCATGAGAAAAATTGAATTATATATCATAAATAATAATAAAAGAATATTAAATTAAAAAAAACCTTTTTTAAAATTCTTAACCAAAATCAAGAAAAAAAGATTTTTTTTTTGAGAAAATTAGCAGCGATCTTAGCAGCAATTTTTTTTTTTTTTAACGTACGACAACTTTTGTCAGAAGAAAATCGCTCCTGAAAATCATACGACAACTTTTGTCAGCGATTTTAATTAAAAATATATATTTTACAAAATCGCTGCCCTAACAGCGATTTTTAATTAAAAAAATAAAATAAAATTTATTTTACAAAATCGCTGCCCTGGCAGCGATTTTTCATTTTGTGTTAGAGGGAAATCGCTCCGTCAGGAGCGATTTTTGCCCTTTTGGTTTTAAAAAAATTTGATATGGCCTTTTGGAATTTTTGACAATTTTTTTTGCCCTTTAGGCTCCGGACTTGTGAAACTTGTGCGATGCATGTGCATAACATACTGTATAATTTGTTTGGGGCACTATTCTTTTTATAGTTTTTGGGTGCCTTGGTTCTGAAGTAATTGCATGATCATGTGACATAAAAAATCTTAAATAAATTTAATTTTCTATCCTAACTTTGAATTATTCTTTTAACAAATAATTAGCTCAACTATTATTACGAGTCTTAGTTTTGTTAAAAAAATTGATTATTAGACGGAATATATTAATTCAAGTTGGACATATTATTTGAGGGTTAATTTCTCATATGATACTCATTCAATCAATAGTTACTTATAATTTTTGAAAGTCATTTTTTTATTTTAATTTTTTCAACAAAGAAAGTAATTTATAAGATATTAATTATGGACCTTTTTGGTTTGATTTAGCTGTTTTTTTCTCGCCTTATTGCTCTTGGAAGTGTCCATAGAGTTAATTTTATTTACACATTGTGGACATGTTGCTCAGATTGCAAACACAACTGCGGCCAATTTAACATAGGACTCTCATGTCACGGTAACAAAAAAGTGACATTTACAAAGAGTGCGAATTTTTTTACTTAATTTTCATTAGATCCAATATTGTTATAGATTTTAGTGACATTTACAAAGAGTGCTAAAGTATAATTGTCTCTAGTAATTGCCTCAAATTAAAATAATATATTTAGCAAAAATAAAGCTATTACCAATAATTAACTATCACATGCAATATAGAAGTCAGGTGGACAATGTAATAGCGTAAGTATGTGTTGAAGCAACCATTTCTTGAATTAATGACAAATTAAACATAAAATGAGAGAGTATAATTGATAAAAAAAAAGAAGTAATCAATTGAGACAATTACTTGGTACTTTTAAAGGCACCTATGATAGCTAGAATAGTCTGTATAGCTGTGAGTATGAGGAGTATGATGACGGCTGTCATAGTTGAAGCTCCTACCCAAGGACTAGTAAAATAATTGTGCTTCAAACTTGCCATCATTCTGTTCCATGGTTTTTCATCACAATGTTTAGCTGCTTCTAAGAATACTTTTCTGTAATAAAAGTTGGAATATGTAGTGACCCCATTTCCAATTTTGTTGAAGAGGCTAGCCACTTCTTTGTCCTCTCCTATCCAATTTGCTATGATTTTTTTACCGCGAAGCAAACTTACATCTTTATCTGAGTCGATATGATGATCCATAAAAATTGCATAATCGCTGAAATATAAATATTGTAAATCAGTTGATTGTTGCTCATAAGCAATGAAATTTCACAAGAGGGTTTCCGTACTATCATCACATCAATAGAAGGTATTGTCATCAATCCATTCTCAAACTTTATCATTATTTGAAGTGTACTACTTGAAGTAAATGTTTCATTTCACATTTTTCATTATTAAATATCAGACCGTCTGCTGACATATATCCCAAGTTAACAACATGCCTAAACAAAGTGATCGCCAGTTTTTCCAATGGTAATTCATCAGTTTTCGCTGTCATTACATGAAGCAATTTGTGGATAAAGAAAGGAAGTTGGTTTTCTAGTAACAACAAGTCTCGGAGTATTTGATTATATTTGTAATCAACTAAATCGATAATTTTTTCTTCTTCTTCTGGATATATTTGACAACACTCTCGAATAAACTCAACCACAAAACAACCATCAAGCAATAACATTTTACAAAATTCATCAGTATCGACGTTTTCTATATTGTCGTAACGCATTAGTAGTACTACCTCCTTTATATCCTCCAATATACCGATCCAAGATTTCACGTCAACCCCCTCTCTTCGTTTCAGAAACCGTCGTAGGTACAATAATTTGTCCAAATCCTCAAACATTTTATCAAAGATTTGATTTATACATTTCGTTGTTTGCGACCCTGATGGATCTTCATCATTTGTTTCCTTCATCTGCGTTAAAAATATATACCTCATCGTTTTTATCTATATTTACCTTTTTCATTAACAAGACGATTTTTTTAAAAAAAAAACAACAACTTAAAACTGATTTTTTAATTTTAAAAATACCAACAAGACTTTTAAAACTTAGTTCAACCGACCTATTTCCTTTACCCCTCCAGACCCGACTCAAATTTAAAAAAAATTCATAAGATGTAAAACCATAGTTAGTGAATATGTTAGGAATTATGAGGTAGACCTAAAATCACATGAAAGGAAATAATCTAAAAAATTCTATATTTAATTGCCAAAAGAAAAGTGGGTTAATGAATTAAAAAACTAAATTTATATAGTATTGAGAGATATAGCTCATCTTTTTCAGTTTGAAGAAGCAGTGGAGTTTGGTTATCTATTGAGGTAATCTCAATGGAGTGTTCCATCCCTCTTTCTTCAATTCTAATTCCTACAAAAAAAAATACACTTCTTTTTAATTTCAATAAGAACTACAAAAATGTCGATAGAATTTCTTCTAACAACAATTTTCATGTCAAATACGTGAAAATCAAGCGATTAAAAACTTTATTGTCTAAAACATGTTTAATAGGAACATTTTATACATAATCCAAGTTTTCAATAGGTATAATCTTTAGTATAAGTACTTAAATGAAAAACATGTGACATATTTAAAGGGAATTTTCTTGTTGCCCTTACTAGTAGTCATAGGACTATATATTCTTGTAGTATCTTGCTTTCGATTTCATATAGTTTAAGTATAATATTATTTTACTGTAATACTATTTTGCTAAACTATCAAAAATATATTCAAAATAGCCTCTTTATCTCAGGCAAATTCTGTGTACACTCTACCCTTCCAGACTCCAATTTGTGGAACTACACTGGATATGTTGTGTTGTTGTTGTTGTGTAAGAGTCAGAAGTAGAAGTTAGAACACGATACTAAGTATACTTTCGTAGAATTTAATTTGATTAAAATTCTCTCTTTTACAAATTTAAAAAGTGATGAATCAAGGAGATATATGAAAGACGAAAATAATAAAGTCTATTGCACTATTTTATAGTAATGTAGAAATATGGAGTTAAACAAAGATAAATAAATTGAAATGGAGGGACTCAAGAACTGAGTCCGCTAAAATTAAGTATCCATCGAATAAGAGAAATTTAAATCATATTGAAAGAAAGATATCAAATATCTTGCAGCCTACTATACTCAAATTGATAGAACGAATACCTTGTAACTCAATAGGTAAGAACTAATTTGGTTTCAATATGAGTAGCATATTAGTAGGTTAAGGAGATGCATGGAACTTTAGGTACAATTGAGACAATCACTATATACTTACTTAACGAAATTTATCTAGAATGTTGGTTATTAAATACCTATATTATAGTATTATCGTTAAATATAATATATTGACAATTATAGTATTCTCACAAAATTATTTATTTGTTATAGTGTGTAGGATGGGATGTTGTATAAGACATTTAAAAATTACCTGATTCAAAATGGACTAGTTGGAGTGTACTTGAGTTTCTTCTTAAATTCTTTTGCTCTGCTTAACTTTTATGAAGGTGAAGGAATATGATAGATGGTGAATATTAAATTCTATATGGGTATACTATATATAGATTAATTGCAAACCTGCCTATATTACTAACATGAAATAGTGTGCATTTTGAGAAAAGTATCTTAGAATAAATATAGTTTTAGTATCATAGAATAAAGTATATATAGACATTATATTTAAGAAAACATATCATAGAATAACACTTTGAGTGTGTGTTCAAGCCACTATTTATTCTAAAATTTGATATCACGTATAATTGAAGAACAACACTTTTTAGGGTGTGTTCAGTATGATGGAAGATTTGCTATTTTTTCTGAAAAATATGTGAGTGTCTTATTTATTTTTAATGTTTGATAAATAAGTTGAATATAGTATTGGGCGCATTTTTTAAGTATACAACTTAATAACTTTAATTACTCCTACATAGCAATACTTTTTATTTCACTTATATAGCAAGATTTTTTTTTCAAAACTGGAATTTATATAAAAAAAAACGTTACAAAGTCAGCCATGCTTATCACGTATCCCTTAAATTTCTCCAATTATTTTACCTTCCCTGATTTACTGAAATTTGTTATATATTATCTCCCATGAAGAGAGGTTTCATACAAAAATAAAACTCCATGCCTCTACTAAGATCGACTATTCAAAAATGCATACCAATAATTTTTCAATTCTAATTCAACACAGCGGGCGATGGGATTCATCAGGTAATTGATAAAAAAAATAGTTAATATGGTGTGTTTTTTACATGTTTATATTTGATTTTTCACAAACATATATGTTTTAATCTTTTTGGTAATTATTGGTTTGGTTTATATTGTCGATTAAGATGGAATATAAATTCATATGATTTAAAATTTAGCAATTGTTGTGGTATATTATTAGGGTTTTCACAGAATCTGGGTTTATATTCTTTTTGGTAATTATTCCTTGATTTATATTATCAATTTTGGTGTAATTACAACAAATTCATATGATTTGGTGATAGTCTGAAGTGTCGATTAGGTTTTATTTTGTATATTTTAGGTTTAGTTGATTAATGCACCAAATTAATATAAAATCAATAATTATGTGGTTTAATTGGTATGTTTCATATATGTCGTATGTTAACAACTTGTATCAATGGTTTCTTATTGTATATGATATGTTGTACACATACCAACTTCAATTTAAATTGAAGGTACATGTATTTGTGTATTTTGTTCTATTATTTGGTATATAAATACAACTTCAAAGATAATATTTTGGTACATTTTTTATTGTATTTAATTATTTGAATTGGTGTAGATAATAAGTTGAAAATGGTTCATATGTTGATTGGTGGTATTCTAATAAAATCCTAAATTGAAAATTTGTTTTTGGTATGTGATCTGGTACATATGCTGGTGTAATTGTTTCTATGAATTGGTGCCAAATTAATACTCTGATGTATGTGTTTGTGTTATTAGGACTTGTTTTTTTTTTGTACATGATGATGATTTTTTTTTGTTTTCAATTCTCTGGTTTGTTTTGTATGGTTTTGGGGTCTATAATAAAAATTATATTTAGTGATTATGTGTTTTCGTAAGTGATTTGGTGAAATTTATTATTTTGTATTAGTTTGGTGTAATTCTGATAATTTTTGGTGTCATTCAGAGTTGGTATTTTATTTAGATGATGATGGTGTACATGTTGATTCTATTTTGGTACATAACGATGGTGTAAATACCATATTTGAGTTAAATATTATCATGTCATCAAAAAGCATTCTTTAAAACATAATATATAAGTTGTATACATTGAAATGACCATTCTATTTGACGAGAGTCACTACTAATAAGTTTTGGTCTGAAACAGGTAGATACCACCAAAAAAATCAACTCTGAAGAGGTAATGCTACCACCAATTACAAGAAAATAACCAGGTAGACCACCAAGTAACGACCGTAAAAAGGGATTCAACGAAGAAAAATACAAGATGAGTAAATTCACTTGTAGTAAATATGATACATCAGGGCATAACAAAAAGACTTGCCCCAAGTTTGCTTATTAAAATTAACAATGATGTATTATTTTCAATTCTTTTTCTTAATGTTTTCTTGCTCCTTGCAAAAATTTTGAATTTTTTTAAGAATGATAAATGCAATTTTATCCTACTTTAGTTACTCTTGATTAATGTATTCTTATTATTGACGATTTAATTGACATATCATTGTATTCACGTGTTTGATTGAACAGTTGGTAATAAATACCAACCTTTAATATTGAATATGAACGGCAACTACTTATAGTAATTGAAACCAAAATTATTACACAATATTCAGTTAAATATTTTGGTATAATGTTTGGGTAATACAAAAAAATGTTAATCAATAATAATGGTTGTTATAATGGCTAGCACGAACATATTTGGTGTACTTTTGGTGAAATAATCACAAAGATTGTTCAAATTGGGGGTGTATAGTGGCTAGTATTTTGGTATTACGAACATTGAATACACAAACAACGAGTTAAAGTGATGAATTTGATTTGAATTGAAACCAGAATTAATTAATGCACATTATTAACGTAAATTTTTTGAGATAATAGTTGAGTAATACTAAAAAATGTTAATAATAATGGTTGTATATCATAACCACCAAGTACACAATTGGTATACTTGTGGTGGAGTAAACACAAATTTTGATAAAAATGAGGAGGTATATATTGGTTGATATTCTGCATATAAAAATCAATGTAACAATGAATTAACGTAAATATTTTTTATTTGAAACCATAATTAACCCACATTTTAAATGTAAATATAGATTGGTATAATATTGGAGTAATACAAAAAAGTCTGTCATAATAATGGTTGTATATAGTGACAAAAATGTTGGTATTATATACCAACAACATACATTCAATCTGTAGCAACTACTTAATTAAGTTCGAATATAAAGTTTGAAACAACAATGAACATAGAAAATTGACGTAATAAAAATACATTTTCCTAATTATACTATGGTATATTACCAATCACACACATTGGTATATAAACCAAACTCACACTATAAATTTTGGTTTACTCTTAATCTTTTAGAAATGGGGATTTCATCCTCAAAATCGCTGTCATGAGGATAATTTTCTTCAACCAATTATAAGGATAATAACAACACACTCGTTGATTCGATTAGAGATTTTGTTGTTGTCTCTAATAATTGACAATTTTTTTCAGTTGCTCGCTTTCACTGACGGTACCAATAACAATTTTCCTCTTTCCGTAATTTCAAAGTAATGCTCCATATCTCAAACGAAAATTTTCAGAATAAAAGACTCATTGATATGTTCATATCTTCTCGACACACATACTCATCAAATACGCAAGTATACAAACCACAATCGCTACAAAAAAATATGGAATAGGACTTTTTCGAGACGTTCTATCCATATAAATCAAAATATGAAATAGAAAAAAATTAACAATGGTGAAAGGGATAGATGAAAGTGAAGAACTGCAAGTGAAACAATGGTGAAGATGATGGAAGAGAAAAGGGTGAAAACTTTTAGCAAAATAAATTACATAGGAATATCTAATGTTTTGAATGAATAAAAATGTTGGGAAGATAAAAAGGTTTTACTTGGGTGTAAAGACTTTTACTTATTGTGAATTGTATAAAAAAGGCAGTAAAATAAAAGGTTTTAGTTTAGTGTAAAGAGCTTTTACTTTTTGTGGAGTGTATAAAAAAGGCAAAAAAATAAAAATATTATTGGATCGGCACAGTAACGTGTGACTTAAAAATAGTAATTGGAGAGATAAAATATAGGAAAATTAAATACCGTAATTATCATCACAAAATTAGACAAATAATCCCAAAAAGAGGAGAGAAGAAAATCAAAAATAAAAATTAAATTAAATCCGCAAAATTAATTATTTTGCTATGTTTGGAATTTTAAAACTATGTTTGTAATTAAATAGAAGTATGTGTATATATTGTTAATTAAAGTCTTAAATAGTATATTGTTGTAATTTTCACTATAATAAACTATAATATAATATTTGTATAAAATTTAAACAAGCACAATTAAGGTCGGCATGAGGGTTAAGGATGTGAGGGTAGTGGGGATGAGGACTATGAGATTGGTACATAGGTGTATTCAAAATTTCAATAGGATAAGTGCTTTATTTTGAAAAGGACGATCTACGATATATTTTCTTAGATTGGAGAAAAGAAACCATTTTATGGAGTTGATTTTCCTCTTTAAGAATCTGATCCAAGAATTGACAATATGCTCTGTTTCACTATACTTGCTTTAGGGGTGGGCATTCAGTATTCGATTTGGAATTTTCGAATTTTGAATTTAGTAATTCGGTAATTGATAGTTAAAAATAGATACCAACTATCAATTTTTTAAATTTTGGTTCGATAATTCGGTAACCTTTAAATTAAACTTTGGTTTGGTACGGTATTCGGTAATACCGTATTGAAGTTATAGCCAATTGTATTATAAAGTTAATACTATTTATCCAATTATTTTTATTTTTTGTATGTGAAGGCACGATAGAATAGAAGATTAACAAGTAAGAAGACATTAAGAAAAACACATTAACACAACTAGCAAGTAAGAAGACATCAAGAAAAACAAATTACCTTCGCTCGTCGTCCTTCTCTTCCAGGGTTTGAGTTCTTTGTTCTTATTCTCACTCAAGTGATTTAGGTAGGGAAGTTTTTTTGAAGAGGGAGAAAACATGATGATGGAGTTTTTGTGACTACATAAATGTAACTTAACATATAATTTTTATACAAATGTGATATGATTTGACTATTACTTCAAAGTTCAAAGAACTGTGATTGAATTTCATGCCAAAACTAGATTGTCTCTCACTCAAAATTTAGATTCAAACTCCCCTCGACATATTCCTATTCTTTTGAGATATGATCCATCGAAAACGAAGTTCGTTTGTAGCAAAATCAACTACAAACCCAATAAACTTGCTATATATGAAGTATACACTGACTATTCAATCTCTATCGACTTAAAATCACTTATAAATAGTCCTAACTTTTAGATATGAAATCTTCTTGATGTTTCTAGTCTTTGGATATATAATTCGTTCGAAACGATTTATGTATGCAGTACATCAAATTTTAAAGAAAAAAATGCATAATTAAAAAAGATTTTTTTTTTAGTTAAATAAATCATCTCTAGAAGTTTGTAACGGGCCGAACAGATAAAAAGGTCATTTTTGTTGTAAATAAGTTTGCCGAAAAGCTACAATGCATAATTATCCCTTAATAAAACCCCAAGATTAATAGATACTTGAAATAAATTAATTAGCATTCAACAATAGAATTCAAAACAAAGTAGAATTAATGAAAAACACATAAGCTAATCAACACTAGAGTTGAGACAATTACTTATTACCTTTAAAGGCACTTATGATAGCTAGAATAGTCTGTATAGTTGTGAGTAGGAGGAGTATGATGGCTGCCACAGTTGAGGCTCCTACCCAAGGACTACTACAATAATTGTGCATCAAATTTGCCATCATCCTGTTCAATCTTTTTTCACAATGTTGAAATGCTCTTAAGCATTCTTCATCATAATAAAAGGTGGAATACGTAGTGACCCCATTTCCGATTTTGTTGAAGAGGCTAGATACGTCTTTGTCCTCTCCCATCCAGTGCTTTATGATTCCTTTCTGGCGAAGCAAATTCACATCTTTGTCTGAGTCGATAAGATGATCCATGAAAATTGCAAAATCACTGAAATATTTAGGTTGTACTTCAGATGATTGTTGCTCATAAGCAATGAGATTTCGCAGGAAGGCTTCCGTCTCATCTACGACTTGAAAACAAGGGATTGTCATCAATCCACCCTCGAACTTAATATCAAACAAACTTGTCATATCATTATTATTGTTTTTATTACCATTACTATTTCTATCCTTTGAAAAGTTAACTCCAGCTTCAGAAAGCTCTGTTGCATTTGGCATGAACATATGCCACGTTGTGTCATCGTTTGATGTTTTCGTGGGGTTCCCATGACATGAAAGTATGTGTACTGCATGAAGTAAATGTTTGATATTACCTGCGTTAGCTGCTATCTTTATTAAGGGTTCATAGTTATGTTGATCGGTCATTTTTTCTAAGTCAACAAAAAAGGTAAACGAGAACACAGCTTGTATTGCCAATGGTAATTCATCATCATGCTTTGTCATGTCATGAAGCTTGTTGAGGACAAAGAAAGGAAGTTGGTTTTCTAGTAACATCAAATCTCGGAGTATTTGATTATATGCAACCAATGTTAGTTTTGATAATTTCGTCTTCTCCTCTTGGACATATTTCACAACGCTCCCGAATAAATTCAATCACAAAACAACCATCAAACAACAACATTTTGCAAAATTCGTGGCTTTCAATATTGAGGTCTTCTATATCGTCGTAACAATTCAGTGCGTCCTCCTCCAATTTTTGCAATTCATTCATGCAACTATCCATATCAAGCCCCTCATTTCGTTTAAGAAATCGTTGTAGGTACAATAGTTTGTACTTTTCCGTCGGACGAAGTTGATCATTTTTCTTATGGTAAGGACCAATAGAGACCATCTTTGGTGTATAAGCACCTGCATTTGATTCACGTAGCCCCACATTTACTTTGAATATGGTACATGATTTTATAGACGAATTGTATAAATCCTCAAATATTTCACCAGATCTTTCCTTTATGTTGAGTATTATAGGATCCACTTTCCTCCCTTCTTCTATCTGTAACGAAAAGAGTAGAAAATTTTAAAATGTTTATTAGAAGCACTATGAAATAACCAAGCAATTATTTTGTTTAGGGAAAAGGAACAAATATATCCCTCAATTTTGCGATCTAGATCGGATATATTTTTCGATAAAAAAGTGATGCATATATATCTTTTTCATTTAACAAATACGTAATACATATTTATCCATTTTATTAACACGATGTATTAAGAAATAATAATCTTAAAACTGATTTTTTAATTCTAAAAATATCACGTGACTTTAAAAACTTACTCATCTATTTTCTTTGTCCCTATGAGTCTGACTCAAATAAAAAAAAATCAAAAAGGGGTAAAACCATGGTTAGTGAATGTGGTAGGATCATAAGGTAGACCTAAAATTATAGGAAAGGAAATAATCCAAAAAATTTCTACAATATCTTAAAATTGCAAAAACTTATATATTTATATATTTGAGAGAGAAACCTCATCTTGTTTAGTTTGAGGAAGCAGTGGAATTTGATCATCTATTGAGGTAATTTCAATGGAGTGTTCCATCCCTTTTTCTTGAACGATAATTCCTACAAAAGACACATTCTTCGTAATTTCAATTCAGAGATACCATGACTATTATCGTTATTATCCAAAGCAATACATTCATCCTAAATTAATGGCAATTTGAGGGAGTATTAGACACTTCCTTGCAAAAAAAAAAAAAAGTTTTTAAGAAAATGTATATAATTGTATACCTTAAGGGGTCGTTTGGTAGCTGGTTAAAGTTATGCAGGTAACAGTAATGTAGAGATTAGTTATGAGGAAATCTATATATTATTTTGCGCATGTATTAGCTAGTATGCAAAGATTAGTTATTCATGTATTAGTTATACATGCATGAGTTATTCTACCTTCTATCCTGCATAAAATAATATATAGATTCTCTCATAACTTATACATGTATTACTTATGCGGGTTTCTAAATTGTCAATCAAATGTCATATTAATTTTCTGCATGCTATTTTCTATCTACCTACCAATTAACACCATATAAATTATATAAAAAATAATACATAAATAACTTTTTTCTTATTCAGTTACTAAATGAATACGTTAACATAAATAACTTTTTTTATATCCAGCTACTAAAATGACCGCTAATATTTCACACCTTTATATAATTTTTGTATCTACCTTAAAGTTACTTGAGAAACTAACAACACAAATCATTTCTAGTAGCTGGTTATTGTGTAAAAATATTTAAAATTGTAGTGGTAATACACCAAAAAAATAACGATAACTAAGAATCTCTTAAATAAAATGATTATCCATATGAGTCATGTCCTTCATGAGGTGTAAAATAATATAATAAATTGATATTATTACCTCTTTGGTTTGGCTGTTCTTCTTTTGTATTTATTCAACTCTTGCTTCTCCCGGATTTTTCATTGCTATGAAGTAACTATTATATAGAGAAAAAAAAATGATAAATACAGTTAATTGAAGATAGTATCTAGATATGTGTAGGGTAGGGGGTGTCAATGTTAGGTTCGATCGATTATTTTATAAAATTTATATCATATCAATTTTGATTATTTTGTTTTAAATCATTAAAATTAGACTCTTGAATTCTCTTTGATATTTATATGGTTTAGTTAATTTTCGATATTTTTTTTGTTAAAACGTTATGGTAGGAAGGCGTGGAGGAGACAAATTAGAGTAGAAGGCCGTTAGTAGGAAGGAATGCGACCATACTAGTAAGTAGGACTACATTTTCTTGTTGCTGTTAGTAGTAGTCGTACGACTATTCTTGTAATTTCTTATTATTCGACTTCTATTGCTATTTATCATTTCGTGTAGTTGAATTATAATATTATTTTGTTGTAGTATTGTTATGCTATCCTAGTTGTTATTTTTTTTTTTAACTATCTATTGCCTCTCGTACTTAATTTCATTACGTTTTTTATAGATTGTTTTTATCTTAAGCCGAAGATCTATAAAAAATAACCTCTTTATCTCATCTTTGAGGTCAAGACAATGTCTGTGTACACTCTATTCTCCCATACCCCACTTTGTGGGACACACTAGATATGTTGCACTGTTATTGTTATGTAAGAGTCACGAGTAGAAGTTAGAACATAATACCAAGTATACTTTCGTAGATTTTTGATAAAAACTCTCTAGACACTTTTACAATTTAAAAAGTGATGAATCAAAGAATAAAAAAGGCGGAAACAATAGAGATTCATTCCACTAAAAAAGGAGTTAAACAAAGATAGACAAATTGAAACGTATGGGCTCAAAAAATAGTTCTACTAAAATTAAGAATCCATTTAATAAGAGATTTAGTATTGTGGCCTTTCAAAATTAAATATTTTATAATTTTAAAATTATATATATATATATATATATACTCGATACAACACTTTATTTTGTGGCCTTTCAACACAATTGGGTGTGTTTGGTATTTCACGATCCAGACCGTCGTGATTGGCACCCACACCAACCCTCCGGTGGGAGAACCATTACTACAACCCAAACTAACAAACTCAACCAAAAACTAAGGCATTTAAAGAAACGAAAGCAGGTTTAAATGACCAAAAGAAATATGGAGTTTCCATAAACTCCAAAGGTTTTAACAAATAACTAACCAAACTAATGCAGAAGAACAACCCCTAGAACCTGAAAGTCATTGTACTAAAACTCTACTAACTACAAGTCTAAGAACAAGGGGTACAACCCCGAAACCAAACAAACACCTGTCACAAATAGTTTGAGTCCGAAAAGAGTGGACTTCAACAAGAGAGGTCCATGGCAGCCTGAAAGAACTGGCTCACCCTTGAATCTGGTCACGCTCAATAGTCATCTAGCTGAGGTCTATCAATAGCCGCCTGAAGATGCCTTGTACTTAACAAAGAACAAACAATTGCAGTGTCACGCCCCGAGACTACCCCTGAGTCACGGACACGGGACCTAGGACCACAAGTGATCCCAAGCTAACCCTGCTGGCATGATCATGAGCATACTAAAGAAGATACTAATAACTCAATACTAAGCAGAATCTAACTATGTCTGAAATAAGCCTCTAAACTGACTAGAAATGCTGGGACAGGCCCAAGCTAAGTCTAGTAAAACTAAAACTAAAGGACTAAAAATACTGAAAAGAAACTCATGACTATTGTCCCCGGAGAATGAGGACTCACCACTGATTCTACTGAACTGGAGATCGAGAACTGATCTAAGCGTGATCTGGATGCTAAGAACCTAAACCTACATCACGAGAAGATGTAGCGCAGAGTATGTGTCAGTACTTGAAAGGTACTGAGCATGCAGGATAGAGTAAAGCTGAAATAACATATAACTGAACAAGCAATAAAGAAAGTATAATATGCATATAATGACCAATTTATAACATGTTGAGACTGAATACTGAATATACTGATACATGGTTAATGCCATAGAATCTGACTGAACTGTGGGAGCTACTAATAAACGACATAAAACCACATGAGCTAAATGTGGAGTCTGATGTATACGCCCCATCAAGAGGACCCAATACACCCGGCCAAATGTGTAGAGGCATGCTGGCGTGATCACTAAAATGATGCCCACAGAGGGGACTTACACCTACGTGACTCGTAGTTCTGGGACTATATGGGTACGCTGAACCCTAGTCCAACTCGGTATTATGCTACTCCCAATAAATTAAGTGATTAACACATTATGACTGAATTTCTGTAATACTAGATAGCTCAAAACTGAACATGCAAAACTGAGAATGCAACAATAAATCTGATAATAATGCATTCGTAAACTGAGGCATGTATAACTGAATACTGAAATATCTCACCTAGCATGTGTAATTCAAGAACTAAAGAAATACATACCTAGGGTTCTGGAATTCATGCAATAAACTGAATATTACCATACTAATCTGATTTGGATTATTCTAATAGCTAAGAACCCAATAATTCTAACATTCAAGAAACCCTAGGTCTAGTCATAATAAGGGAATCAAGAAACTGACTGAAAACTAGGGACCTAATGGGTGAAAGGAACCCACTAGTGAAATCCCACATACCTGGTGACGAAT
>JAJONZ010016131.1:0-29072 GCA_029582445.1 Solanum paucissectum | reverse complement strand
AGTGATTTTTGCACCCCCCCCCCCCCCCCAAACTTCAACTTAAACTTTGCACCTAATTGACCCACCAAAACATTCAATGAGGACGGGGGAGGGGGGAAGGGGGTAATGATCTCTCCCTCCCTGTGGCTGGAATTTCAAAAAATAATGGGGATAAATTTTGCAAAAAGAGGTAATTTTTTTAATTTATTTCATAATTTTGATGGTAAAAAAACTAAGATTTTTATATATTCATTGTTTCATGTATTAATTTTGATGGATTTGTTGTCAAAAGCTTGTATAGCAAATTTTCAAAAAGAAAAAAAACTATATTGATATAGTAAAACTTCAAATTTGGGTATCCATTGTTTAGTTTGTCTTGACCCAATCCATCTCAACAAAAATAACATTTGGGAGGGCTAATCACCACCCGAATTGCCCCATCTATTCTATTGAGAAGGATGTGGGTTTCTAACCTCGGTACAAACACGAGGAGTACTCCATGCTAATGTGTCTTGGATGATCCACACATTCTTGACTGTCCTACTCCTAAGATATAAAGTTATAAATGAACCACACATTCGCTAGATCGCTCATTTCGCCTAAATTTAGTGAGTGTTCTAGTTTGACGCATCTTGATTTTCGCATTCATATTCTTCATGTCTAATCCCTTCACTTTATGACTTGGACATGAGTGATTGTAATCTCTCGGGGCCTATTCCTAAACCTCTATGGAATCTCACCAACATAGAGGCTTTGGACCTTGGTAATAACCATCTTGAATGACCAATTTTCGATTTCTTTAGATTTGGAAAGCTCAAGAACTTATCAGTTGGAAATAACAACTTCGGTGGCCAACTTGAGTTCTTATCCTTTAACAGAAGTCGTATACACAACTTGAATGGCTAGATTTTTCATCCAATTACCTAACCGGTCCAGTTCCATCCAACTATTGGAGATCTCATAGGACTTCGTGGGTTGAACTTATCTCATAATGTTTTGGAAGCTCATATACCAGCGACATTGCAAATTTATTTGTTCTCGAATCATTGGATCTCTCATCTAACAAAATCATCTGAGAAATTCCGCATCAACTTGCATCCCTCACATTTCTTGAAGTCTTAAATCTCTCTCACAATCATCTTGTTGGATGCATCCCCAAAGGAATTTTTTTTGATACATTTGAGAAAAGTTCATACCAAGGAAATGATGGACTACGAGGATTGCCACTCTCAAAACATTATGGCGGTGATGATAGGATACCAAAAGCGACAACTCCAACTGAGCTAGATCAAGAAGAAGAAGGAGATTCACCAATGATCAGTTGGCAGACAGTTCTCATGGGTTACGGTTGTGGTCTAGTTATTGGATTGTCCGTAATATACATAATGTTGTCAACTCAATATCCAACATGGTTTTCAATTATAATTGTAAAATTGGAACATAGAATTATTACGATAATGAAAAGGCACAAGAAAAGATATTAGTGTGTAACCTCCAGGTATTCAACTTGATCTTTATCCTTCAGAAGACCACTTTTTATGTATGATGTATTTTCGACATCCTTCATCCTTAAAGCTCTTAACTTTAATTCTTTATCTTTCATAGTTTGTGATCTTTGCATAAAGTGTTTGTTATTCTATAAATAACAAGACATGACTTCTCTTCCTTTGAAACTTGACTAGATGTAGAAATAAATTCATCTGATAAAACTATATAAATCGGACACAAACTTGAATCTTTAGATCATTCAATCGAACAATATGTATCGTCACTAAAAATATTGTATTTCACGCAATTCTTTGCCAACTAGTAACTAGTCCCAATAAAATTGTATTTTATTAAGATAAAAACTATATATTTTGATTTAACTTTGTTCCCTTTTAACCCATTTAGAGTATATCGCCTTGGTGCTATCGTGGAGGATATGCTGGCCTCCACATAGACCCCAGTATTCTCAATGCTTCTATTACCATGTTTGGTGCCATGAAATCCACCAGATGTACGATCATGATCTCCTATTTGAAAGTTTAATCCTTTTTGCAGTATATCATCTTGGTGTGATCATGGAGGATGTGATGGCCTTCACATAGACCCTTATACTCTCAATGCTATTACTAGGGGTGTTCACGGGTCAGTTTGGATCGGTTATTGGTCAATATCAAAACCAAACCAACTTAATCGGTTTTAAAATTATCTAAACCAAACCAAACC
Organism: Solanum paucissectum; assembly: GCA_029582445.1. Classification (NCBI taxonomy): domain Eukaryota; kingdom Viridiplantae; phylum Streptophyta; class Magnoliopsida; order Solanales; family Solanaceae; genus Solanum; species Solanum paucissectum. The sequence continues at coordinate 26,882 of JAJONZ010016131.1, read as the reverse complement.
AAATATAGTATATATTTATCGGTTTGGTTGTTATCGGTTTCAGTTTGGTTTGTTTTGGTTATTCGGTTATTAACCATAGACAAAAATAAAAGAAACAATTCATTCAAAATGAGAAAAAAGTGACAATCCATTTAAAACAAAAATAGTTAGAATGATTGACATTACAGAACTTTCAATCATTGAATTTACTATGAATAAAGCTTCAAAATTCATTATTTTGTCCTAGAAGAAAGAGAGTGATATTTTCAATCTTATAAAGAATTGTCATAGACACACTCATATACATAAAACCAATAAGATAAATATTCTCACCTTACACATTTTCTCTTCCATAAGTAAATTATAAATAAATTTTGATGAAAACACATATAAGATCTTTAAAATTGTTTATAAAATAATATATTATATATGTATAATAATAAAATATAGGTATATAATTTTTCGGTTCGGTTCGGTTCAGTTATTTCTTTGGTTTTTTCCGAACAAAACCATAACCAACCCATATACTATCGGTTTTTAAAAATCTAAAACCAAACCACACCTAACCCAAATTAAAATTGATTTATTTAATCGGTTTGGTTTAGTTTTTTGGTTTGGATCAATTTTTATCCAAACCGTGAACACCCCTGGCTACTACTACCTGGTTTTGTGCCATGAAATCCACCAAATGTACAATCATCTCCTATTTGAAAGTTGAACTCTTTTAAGTAGATCATAATTTTCCATGTATGTGTGCTTCAGTTATATATGATTAAAATGCATATAAAATGGGCCAAACAATTTCAGTCTTGTTTGTCTTTTTTTTAATGGAATCAATTAGGTGAGGTGCTTAGGGCTAGTTTTTCAATTAATAAATAAAAGTGGACCTCAAAGAGAATAGTACAAGCAACGGGATCTAGACTTTTTACTAATCCGAATGAGGTAACGAACCTGTACTAATTAACAAGCATGAAGAATATAAGAGCTAGAAAAAATTAGGTACTCTATGATCATTATAGTGTTTATAATAAACTCTATGATGGTGTTATAAACGAGGATGCTTAAGTAATCCAAAAATAGAAAAATTAAGAATAAAGTCGAGTTATCAACCCTAGAGTTCATTTTATATATGTATGAACTTAAAAATATGTCTTGCCCGTCTAACTTAGCACTTCTTTTATCTCGTCTTCTTCATCAAATCTGTCCAACAACTCTTGACAGTTCATCACTTCTTCTTGAATTTATTGGATGTTGTTGACACTGTTGTATAATTTTGTTCTTCTAGTCACATTGGTAAGTGACTTTTAAAAAAAATTCCTCCATCACCTTACCATCTCAACTATGTCGCATTCCATGTGTCATCCTTCTGGTTTTGAAGCTTCCTCTCCTTTGTTGCCTAGGTGAAAGATCCCCATCCTTGGCCACCTTATCAAAGCGTATGTCCAGCATATCATCCTCAACATCACCATAGAACATTTAATTGCCAAGTTAATACCATAAACTGTAGTTGGACTTATAATGACTGAAACTACAACTCCTAGCTCATGACTCTTTGTCAATTCTTCAATCCACAATAAGCTCCTCAATTTGACTAGGTCCGTCACACTTTGGACATCGCCACCGGGTTCGTTGAGGCCCTGATAGAAAATATGTGTCCACTATTAGTCAATGGACCAGGTCCTTGACAGAATATCAATGTGGAAAGTAAATAACTCAAAGTAAAAAAATAACACGGGAGCTTACGTGGAAACCCCCTTGCTCAAGGGAGGATAAAACCACGACATGTCACATAGGATTTCAAAACAACTCCATTATCATCAAAAGGAGCAAAGATTCAGATTACAAACTCTAGTAATCTAGGAATTCACCTCTTAATCCCTTCCCCCTTAATGTAACAACTCTATTACTCAATTCAGAGCAATAACTCTACGGCTCACTAGACCAACTAACTCTAGTCAATCTAGAAATTTAAGAGTCAGACATAGCTAACTCTAGATATGATACAAAATGATGAGGATTGAAACTGATCTAATTCATTTATAACTTAGGAATAGATCTTACAAGAATAAACACAGAAATATGAAACATAATAACAACTAAGAACAAAGATAACTCTATCAGGTCCCGCTAAAACTATGTTGTATCATTGGAGAAGAGACTTATACAAGATAGACAAAAAAATCTTGAAGCAATGCCATTGGCTGAGAGTACTGTTGCTCTGCAAACAGACGTGCACCAACCACAACAGTGACACTGTTGCAACTTTTAGACAATTGTCCTTTTCAAGTAACAGAACTCTTAGTCTCACTTGGGATCTGGGTACCTATTAGATCCCAAAGTTTGTTAAATCATAAAAACTTCCGAGTTAGCTCAAAATAACATTTTCTCCCTTTTTTGATGATGACAAACTTACTCGACTTCTTCCCTTTTTCATCAGTTCCCCATATCAGCGTGACCATGTCCTCTTCAAGAAACTACTAACAGATCTCATACCCTTAACAATTTTCCCCCTTTTGACGTCATAAAAAGAATTAAAGCAGTAAACCAAGTTAACAGAAATGCAGTTCAAGAAAATTCATGGCCACTTGGACAACACTAAGCATAAGTAAAAGATGGATAAAGTAATGAGACAAGTCAGCAGAAGCAAGGTCATTTTCATTCATAACAAAAGAGGAACATACAAAACATTCCAATTAACATTACAAACAAGATCAGGGACAATACCCACTGAGTTGCAATGAACAAAAGAGAAATGAAGGGACTTATATTGGAACTTAGAAGAAAGGAGGCTTGTAAGAAGGGGTTTGAAAGAGTAGGGATAAGCGAGCATCTACCTCAACATGGTTCTTGAGAAGTATCTCATTGAGCTCAACATTTTGGTTTCCATGAATTCATTTTGAACTTTCAAGGAAGCCAATTCTTCTCCACCTGGTCCCTCTGTTTTTGCTAATTGCACCTGAACATGCAGGCAAACAATCTTTGCATTCCCGTTGGCCAGTGTTACTATTATGGATTCCAACTCATGTTTGAGTTGCTCATGTTCAATCAATAGTTTAGACACCTTGCTCTTGTTCCCTGCCTTTCCTTCAACACTTTCACACTCAATAAGAGTGTTCAAAGATATAGTTTGCTTCATAGTGCCTCTTACTCCATGTTCAAAGGGAATTTCAAAGTGTTTGAACACCTTTGTTAGTAAATACTCATAGCACATGCCATGTTTGCCATCTTTAACAAACATGGTGTTGTGCATATGCTCCAGCATGATGGCAGGGAGATTGACTAACTCAATTGTGCTCAAGGCTCAATAAGGAACAAGTCCGCATTAGAGGAAACAATTCTCTTTTCACACCTAGGCAAGACGACCTTATTGATAAACTCAAAGAACAATTGATACTTATTTTTGATATACTCTTAAGGAATACCTTCATAACTTTGATTGAGAAGTTGCTAATTTCCTGAACAAATTCCTTTGATGGGGACTTTTCAACAATTGTCTGGATTCCTTCCCTTGGCACTTGCAGAATTTTCCCTAAAATCTCCTCATTCAAGTGGAACCACATGTTGCCTACTTGAGTATTTAGGCTCCTATCTTCAGTAAATACCATCTTGTAGAAGAATTCCTTCACTTATGATTCATGCAGTACAAGCACATGTACTGTAAAAAAATGTGTCCAACTTTGTATCATTACAGCATCAACCAGGCTTATTATCCCTGGCTTTGTCTTTATTTCAAGATCAAACACACTTCCATTGAGAACTTTCGGAGTTCTCAAGATCTCGATCCTTTCCTCTTTTGTCAATTCCTTCTCATCCTTCCTTTTCCTTCCAGACGAACATGGTCCCTTGTCAGACTCATAATCTGGACATGATTCCTCAATTTTCCTCTTCACAGTTTCTTTTTGCCTTCCCTTTGTAGGCAACTTTTTTCCTTTCCCTTCTGATTCATTCTTCTTTTGTGCTTGAGGCTTTATTATCCTTGGTTTTTGGTAGGATTTTTCTTTGGTGCCTCCCCTCTTGTCTTCTCAACTGCAACAACAACATCTGCATATATTGTCTCACTTTCTTCCTTATCTTTAGAATTGTCAACCAGATTCACATCATGAACCTAGTCCTCATCAATAATAGAATGCTTCCTTTTTCTCCGGTTCTCCGTAGTTCAAGTTTTTCTAGACTTTATCGTATCACCCAGAGTGGTTCCCCTTGTATGATAAGGACTTGGTTTCACACTTTGCTCCTCAGCTACTTTTTTCCTTTCCTTTTGAAAACGGAACTTGTTTTCTTTGCAATTTCCACCGTAAAGGTTGATCATCCTTATTGTCACCCTTATCAGTATTAGCAGAAGTAACAACTAAAACAGTGCCTAGGTCTGATCAAATCTAGGTGGAGAACCCAAACCAATAGAGTTAGAGCGAACACAAATTTGGTTTTCCTCTCCCAAAAATGGAGTTCTTATTGAAAGTTAAGAGGGGAAGGGTGAATTAAAATTTGTAGTCGACTGATATGTGAGATAAGTCAATTTTCCTTGCAGATTAGATAATAAAGTTAACGATAAGTAACGAGCAGAAAGTAAATAGACACAGAATATTTTTATACTTGTTCGGAACACCTATGTGGTGTCTATTTCTAGTCCCCTTGGGTTTCAAGGGCCTCCTTTATAGCTTGAAAAGAACTTGGGTTGTACAGAGATGTGAATCGAAAACCTGTTTGATATGCAAATAAGAGTTTCTATCTTTACATGACCTCTACTTGTATAACTTACACTCAGTATATTTCCTTCTCTTTTCTTTTTCAATTGTTCACTCAAATGTGTACAAAGCTTTATGAAACATGAAAGAAGATTGCAACATAAATTCAAGTGAAGTTGTGCATTTTCAGCTTTTGAGAAGGGGCTTAATTTATATGGTTAGTAGTGCGTTGATTTTAGCTCTAATAGGAAAACCCAAGGGAATTTCCTTCAATCAAGGATTTGTAATGTTTCCTTGATTGAGAATAACTCTTCCTTGATTGAGTTACAACACCGTCCATTTTTCCTTGAAACAGAGTTTTGTAGTTAGTCTTCAATATATTGGTGTGTGTCTTGACTTGTTGCTTGAGATCACAATGTGATCTTCCTTGATCAGAATGTGATCTTCCTTGATCTGCTTGCCTATCTTGGTCGTCTGATTTTGCTTCTTCTTTTTTGGCTTCATACGATCCGATGTGGTATCTAGTTAGATTGATATTTGTCAATTGTTTAGATTGATTTGATTTAATCTATGTATCTCCTTGGGTGATGCTACTTATAAGTCTCCAAATCTTGCTCCTTGATTTCAAGCAATAAGAATCCAGTTAGTCATTATGCAAAATATCTCAAGTTAACACTTGTATCATTCGTCATCTCAGTAAGACTTTCAATAACCCACTCATCACTTGAATCAAGAATATTCGACCCTATGATTTTACCTTCCGACAGATCTCCGTCGAAGTTTTGATTAGATAGGGTGGGAAGAACATAACCAGGTTGGATCACAATAGGGTCAGAGGCTTCTTTTCACAGACTGAACCTTTGAGTGAATAGATCCCTCAAGAGAAGATTTTTTAGATGCACTTAGGTCTAGGATAGGAGAACAAACATGGGAGGTCATTTTCAAAGAAGGTTCACCACTAGGTGAGACTAGATCATCAGTGGTTTGGGTTTAAAGATTCTTCTGCTAGGGGTTGAAGGAACTTTAGTAGCAGGTGCAACTTCTTGTTCGATAGGAGGAATGGTCGAAGTAGGGGGGTTATGAATAGGGTTTATCTATCTGATTAACAAACAGAGAGGAGTCGATCTGATTTTGGAAGCAAATTTGAATTTTGGAAGAGATTGAAGGAAATGGAGAATATAAAAATAACTGAAAGGGTGTAAGATCTCCCGAAAGGAAGTGTCGTTTGGTATTCAATGATGGGAAAATGGTCAGATACTTGGATGACTGCCACATGTCAATTGCAATGGATCTCTTAAGTAATTTTAAGTGTTGTGTTAAGAATGCTAACCTTCGAGAAAGGACCGGGTCCCTCCATATACTTTGGATGTAACTGCCCAGATCTGTCCTGACCTCCCTTTTCCATCAGCATACTCACCTAGTGTGTATATGCATATCAAAAAAATGAGGATACATGTTCTCTCTTTATAGTCCTGTACATGTTGATTTCTTCAGACATGATCCACTCAGTCAAGTTTCAGCATCCCCAACTTTAATCTGTTTTTTTCTTGAACAGGTCCCTACTCAGAGATTTCATTAGAATATCAACAATTTGATCTTCAGTCTTGCAAAATTGCATAATAATGTTTCCCTTTTTAACATTATCCCTTAGAAAATGATGCCTCACTTAAATATGCTTAGTCCTTTTATGCGGACTAGATTCTTAGTCATATTGAGAGTACTTGTATATTCCCACAGGAAAGGAATAGTGTGAGTCACCACTCCAAAGTCTCCAAGTGGCTGCCCATAAGAGTTGTGCACAACAAGCTGCTATTGTTACATACTTTGCCTCAGCTATTGAAAGGATAACAAAAATTTGCTTTTTAAGTTACTAAGGAGATAAGAGATGAGCCCATTAAATCAGTCATTTCTGAGGTGCTCTTTCTATCAACTTGTGTCATGCCCCAAGCCTACACTTCGGACGTGGCTGGCACTCGAGAACCATTGTTGGCCCCAAGTGAACCCTTGGCCTGGCTTACTTAACTCAGCGGAAGACTCTAAGCATTATTACAATGATCAAATTCACTTACTCAAATGTTAAATAAAATAACTTAGAATGTTTAAAAGTCAACATTCAAATTGGCCAAAATGGCAACTCAAGTCTTAACATATGAAATGATAATGTAAAGACAACTGAACTACTAACTGTCTAACTGTCTATGAAGCCTCTAAAACAAATAGGGATGTCGGGACAATACCTCTGACCATCCTTACAATGAATTACTGAAATCAAAGTAAAAGGAGTCCTCCGAAATGTAAGGAGGCCCACCAACTGACTCTGAGTGCTCAACTGGATCAACGAGGCGCTGGATGATGATCCTGGTTACCTGCATCTGCATCATAATAAGATGCAGGCCAACTGGCATCAGTACATTGAATGTACGAGTATGCGAGTTGGAATGCTAAACACAACATAGGCTTGAAAAGAATCTGAAAGAAACACTTACCTTGGCTTTACTCAACTCCTGAATAACTTAACTCAATATAAAGTAATAAAACACATGCAATATATAGAAAGCTTGTAAAACCGTGGAAAACAACTTAGTTTGTTAAAGGAAATGCAATAACAACTCAAATTTACTCATATAATGAAGTAATATAATTTATGTGGGAGATTCTCTAACCGACAACCACCACTATGAGCCTAAGTGGTGATACAACGTCTTGCCCACGCTGTCAGAACTGTCCTATACTTTGTCGTCTTATAGAACGCTTAACTAAGTGGATCCACTAGTCTATGCTAAAAAGCACTTAAGGAGTCATCTAAAAGTATGATCTTTTACTACCCATGATGGCTACATGGTTTATGGAGACGTGAGTTATCTGAACTCAAACTCGTCCACATATCGGTGCTCAATACTACTCCCAAAATATACTTTAGCTCATATGTTTGTTAAAACAAAACTCTTTCTTTGGTTTGAGATAATTACTCAAAAACTTAGCTAAAAAACTCTCTTGGAAATCTCAGTTTCCCTTTCTTGTTCAAATGTGAAAACATTTTAAACTCTTGGGAATACTTAGTTCCCGTATAATCTTTGAAGAATGAACTTTACTCTTACTCTTTACTGAAAACTAGCTAAAAGGCTCTTTTGGAAATCTCAGTTTCCTTTCCTGTTTAAATGTGAAAACATTTACTCTTTGGGAATACATAGTCCCGAATACTCTTTTGAAGAAAATGACTTTAATATTTACTCAACTTAAAACTTAAGTCTTAAAACAAAGTTAAAACATTTGTAAAAGACTTTTGGAAGACTCTTAACTTCTCTTGACTTGACTCTTAACTTTCCTTGAATTGAATTATGGATTCAAGGATTGTGATTTGTGATAGGGAAGATCTCATGATGTTTAGGAGTGATTTTAAATAGCTAAACATGAGAAAAGGTCAAAAAATCACCGTCTTGGAGCAAGTTCGCGATGCGGAGATGCATTTAATTATTTGGTCTCGAAATAAATTTTGAAACAGTGGAGTCCGCGACCTCTCAGCGACGCGGAGAGAAAAATTTCACACTGAAGGAATAGGTCCGCAACGCGGACCTGGTACCTGTTCCTTGTCTGACTTTTTCCTTCTTCGTATTCTAACCCCAATTCGCCTAAATTCGATTCTTTTTCTCAATATCTCTTTAGATTCAGGTACCCACAACATATACACAAGAATCTAACTCAAAGCAACTCTAATAATCGACACGATTTCATCAAGAACTCTACAATCCCATCAAATCTCAAGAACTAAAGAAAACTTCAAGAACATAATTCAAGAACATCATACTTCCAACTTTATAGAAACGAATTTCGTTGAAACAAACATGATTGGTGTGTGGGTGAACGAACCCAATGCTATGAAAGTCTCACATACCTCGTAGGGATCACCCCTTGACAAAATCCACGAGCCTAGCTTCAAGAACTTGACGATTCCTTGCTCCATCTCCTCTTTTCTCCTCTTTTTTTTCTCTTTCCTCAAAACTCTAACTTATTTCTCAAATGCGTAAACTGAATCCAAATCAGTTTAGACCCCCAACTTAATTACCAAAAATGAAATTAATTAATTGGGTGGTGAAAAGACCATAATGCTCTTCTAATATCCGGATTGAACTTTCCTTATTTGAACAACCCAACTTCCAATGAGCATAACTCACTCATACGAACTCGGAATCACGCAAACTCTACGGCGTTAGAAAGATTATTCCAAGATCTTTCCTACTATAACTGAAAACACACTTAAATCATCCTGAGCTATGCGTTATGTTCGTTTGAAGTTAACCAAAAACTCAAACTTAACTTAACGTCACCAATTTTCCAGATTTTTATTATATCCAAAAATCACTCTTTCTAATTCTAGCTCATTCTAGTTGCGGGGTGTTACAACTTGATACCCAACATAGTCTGCATCAACATATTCTACCAAATCAAATGAGTCTTCTGATATATAGAATAGAATCGGGTCCCTATCTTCATCAAATATCTCAGAATCTTCTTCGTAGTTCTCTAACAAGATTCCTTCGGATAAGCTTGGAATATTGCACACATTCCGACATTGAACACAATATCATATCTGCTTGCAGTTAGATACTCTATCTCACTGATTTTTATCCCATAGTGACACTTATTCTGGATGAAGAACTCTCTTGTGCTACCACGACTTGATGTAGAAGGTTTGCTTTGTTTGCTCATCAAAACTAAAACATGAAACAATGAACATCCATCTCATTTTTGTTACTATCAAAATTTTGAAACAACAAAGTAAAAACTACCTCTTTTTCCATCATGTCGTATGTTGTGTCTGAGGAAAGCATTTGGGTTTCTGCTGAAAGATGTTCATGGAAACTGAAGATTTTTTGGGGCGTTTGGGGTTTGTTTATGATGATTACCTCAGAAGGGATCCACCACTTGTTAGAGTTGAGAAAATGTTTGAACAAGTCCAATCTAAGTTTCCTGGGGCACCAAAATTTCTGTTTGTTTTGCTTCCTGAGTGGAAAAATTGGGGCATATACGGTTAATATAATGTACTTTTTCTCTTGATTAGTAGCTAACCTTGTTAAATCTGTATTATTTCAATATCGAGTTAGCTACTAATCAACAGAACAAGTACTTTATACTAACCGTATATGCCACAATTTTTCCGCTCATGAAGCAGGACAAGCATAAATTTTGGTGCTCTAGGAAACTTAGATTGGACATGTTCAAACATTTTCTCAACTCTAACAAGTTGTGGATCCCTTCTGAGATAATCATCAGAAACAAACCCCAACCCCCAAAAAAATTCTTCAGTTTTCATGAACATCTTCCACCAGAAACCCAAAAGCTTTCATTAGACACAACATAAGACATGTTGGGAAAAAAGTAGTTTTTACTTTGTTGTTTCAAAATTTTGATAGTAATAGAAATCAGATGGATGTTCATTGTTTCATGTTTAAATTTTTAAGAGAAAATTTTGCTACTGTGACATCCGTCCCTCTGTGGGTCTATAAGTTGCCTTACCTAGCACATGATCGAACAGTTGCTACACTGACTCATTCATTTTTTCTTTTTAATTCATATTTTTGGTAGAATATCTTATAGGCTAAGACAAGGCATTTTAACCTATAGGGGTGACACTATTTTGCTTCTTCATTCAATTTAAGTATTATGGAAATAACTCAGCAGTCAAGAGGAGACATACTAATGCAACTAAGAGAATAACGATGTGTTTCTTTATTTTATTCAATTCATTATTGCATTAATTCTCTTACAATGAATGGCTTAAATTATGTGATGGTGACTTTGATTCTATCCAAATCTCATTTTGGCATTCAATGATTTTTTTCTTCTTTTCCCTTGTGTTCACCTATATATTGATGGTTCAATTATTATATTGTCACTAACTGAGATCTACAATTCATTTTAGGTTTCTTTTTCCTTTTCTCTTTCCAGTTTTAATAAATTTTGGACGACTAGTAACAAGATCGACCAAAGCTTAGTTTTTTTCTATTCTCCATTTTCTTTTATTTCTTTAGTTATCTCTCAATTGTATCAGTCTAAATACAATATATTATTGCAAGTCTTCACATCTCACACAAACACAAACAAACAGGTACATAAACATATATTTGGTTCCTCTTGACAGAAAATGTTTGTTCACACTTTTTTGCCTTCTTGATTTTGTGGTAAAATTAATTTTTTTCATATGTTCGATCCTAAATTTTGATTTGTTGTCCATATATATCAGTGTTAGTGTCTGTGTTTTCATAGTTTTGTATGAATATATACTCAGTCTAATTAAATTTGATTTAAGCAAAGCGTAACAATGATTGAACAAAAGATTTCCCCTTTTTTGATTCATAATTCATAATTCATCAACAAATTAATACAAATAACAAAAGAGGAAACATTTTGTCCAATCATTGTTTGTTTGCTTAAATCAAATTTAATTACTTTGAGTATATATCCATACACAACAATGAAACACGGACATTAAAGCATTGATACAAGTGTCCAATAAATCAAAATTTAAGAATGAACATAAGAAATAAAAATCAAATTTACCACAAAGTCAAGGAGGCAAAAAGTGAGAACAAAGATTTTCTATGCCAAGAGAAATCAAATATACGTTTGTGTATCCTTTTGTGTTTGTTTCTGTGAGATGTGAACACTTGCAATAATTTACCGTATTTAGATGAATATAATTGGGAGATAAAAATAGAAATAGAATAAAATAGAGAATAGAAAAAACAAACTTTTGTCAATTTTGTTACTAGACTTCCAAAATTTATTAGAACTAGGAAAAAAGATAAGGAAAAAGAAACCAAAAAAGAATTGAAAATCTAAGTTAACATGTCTAATATAATGAAGAGATGACAATATGCTAATCAAACCATCAGAATATTGGTGAACTCAAGAACAAACAAGATTTTGTTTTATTAAATGCCAAAATGTGATTCAAAATAGAATCAAACTCACTATTAAATAATATAAGTTCTTCATTGTTAGACTATTAACAAACAATAATGGACTGGATAAAATAAAAAAGCAAATCGATATTATCTAAGTTGTGCCTATTTGTCTCCTCTTGGTTGGTGTGCTATTCTCTTAATACTTACATTGAATGAATTCAACAACATTATTATTCTAGTGCACAAGTGTATTTTAGACTATGTCAAAATAATTCAAATAGTTCCAAAAGAGTTAATCCAATATGTATTTGAACAATCAAATCCACTACTTAAGTCAATAAATGTTGGTCATTCCTAGACTTTGACCAAATTTATTTAAATTATTTTCTCAAAGTTAATCAAATTTCATGTATTATATCAGTTGAACAATCAGATTCACTACAAACTTGAAGTACATTGTAAATTAAGATAGTATTTTTTTTTCTTTAATAAAAGACATTTGTAGTTATTTTGCTCTAAAATTGAAGTTTTTTATTTTCCCTTTTTGGACTCTTTGCCACCTCTCTATAAACTTTGTAAATATATGCATTAATAAATGTTTGACACACTTAAAACAATATATATAAATAGGTCATTTAAAACAATCAGTCTAAAGCCTTAGCAACATTAATTATATGATCAACAATGGTAACACAAGTAACCTTATGCTCAGAAGTTTGATAAGGTACATTATAGTTCATTAAAACAATATCGAGTTTGGATATACAAAGTGATTATACATCATTATGAAGAACTGGCTAAAGATGTACATGCTATTAAGTATGAAAATGTTCATATATTTTGAGGCATATGATCATTTTCAAACAGAATAGCATTTATATTTTCAGCAGCTAGATTTTTAAGTTTTGTAACAAATGTAGATCAAATGTAGTAATAATGAGCTACAGATAAGAAGAATAGGTAAGTGTTGTTATCTCTTGTATTCAAATTAGCAAATCAGAAATAATGAAAGATGATTAAAACCAACAAGTTTCAGACCGAAATAGAACGAGCATATTAAACATTGCTAGATGTCTAGTTGAACATGGACATTAAGGGAAAACAAGAAAATATCAGAATGTAAGAGTTAATTGACATGAAAATAATTAAGCCACAAGTGTAGTGATGAGTTACAAATAAGAGGAATAAGTAGGTTTCGAAGTACCTCTAGTTAGAATCTTGTCAAGCATCCGCTCTTCATTGATAGTCAGATTTAGATATGCAATAGCTTCTTTTAGACTTAGGGGATTCAAGAAGGCCTTGGCCAAAAGAGGAGTTTTATGGAGAATAATACACCATTAGAAATGGTAGCTACAAGTGATAGAAAAATAGTACTTTATGGAGAATAGAAATTACCTTGAGGCATGTTAAGAAATTATCCTTAAAGATATAATTAGGCATATCCCCCAAGATGCAACAAACTTTTTAAGTGATTAACTGGAAGCAGAAATAATAAACCCAGATTGGAGAAAGAAGAAAGTAGATAGATAAATTTGACTATTTTGTGTTAACAAAAGTGGTGTATATATAGGTGTTTCTACAACGGCTAGCTAACGGCTAGTTTGACTACATTAAATGTAATAAAATATTTTAATAAATAGATATAAAAATAATATCCCAAAATTAATGTTTTTCCAAACCAATGATGCACATTAACCACCTTTTGAGATTACACTAATTTTTCCAACAAGAAGAAAGATACTTTTGATAGGTACCCACCAAAGTAAATCGAAACATACAAATGGAATTTTTTTAAGTACTCTACTTTTTTTCTATAAGAAGGAACAAACTTACTAACAAAGAAGGTCCCTAAGAATATGCTAAATTTCGCTCAAGCTAAACAAATATTATATCAACGAAATAAATTCGACATCTCATGGTTAGACATCCATGTGGCTAAATTCAGTCACAACCCAGACACAACAAAACTTTTCATTCTAGTTGAGGGACCATGAAGGGGACAATGTGACAAAAATCTAAGCTTAGCACCATAAAGGAAAGAAAGCTACAAATTCAACATATGTATTGTGTATAAAAGATTAATAAGAAGATGATAATCTGTATGTTGGGAGAAAACCTCCCCATTAACAAAAGTCTTTAAACGATTACATTGTGGATGCTATCATATTTTATGTGAGAAGAGTAGTCTTCAATTTATAGAGTTCCAAACTTTTTCTTCAAAGAAGGAATTACCCAAATATAGAAGAAATTATATTTTCCTTTCAGGAAAAATTAAAGCATTTATGGTAATACTTTGATTTCCCTTCAAGAGAAAAATAAACTTCAAATAAGATAAGAAAATCATAGGAAACTCTAATAGGATCTTGGACTATAATAGCTCCTCCACACCCCGAACCATGATGCTAGGCACGTAATACTAAGTAGTCCAATACCAAGTTAAGCAAATTTTTAATTGACTATTGAAGCTATCAGTATGTTGATCATGCTAGTATACAAGGTTTATACAATTGGGCATAACGTGTAAGTTCTGACAAAGGTATATATATAAAAAAAATAAAGATCAATATAAACAACACTTACACGTCAATACCGTGCAAATTAGGGTAAATTTTTTATCGGCATTAAAATATTTTATTGGATAAAAGATTCCTAGAAATTTAATCTTAACTAATATAGATATTGTGAAAGTGTCAGAATATCGTGTTAGCAATAGAATTATTAAAAATGACAAAATATACATGAGATGCTTTCTTGTAAATAACGGACAAAAGATTAGGATATCTCATGAAACAAAGAATTTCAATTTATTGAGGACAAATAATGAGAAAATATGGAAGAACAAGAATTATTTACAATCCTACTAAAAAAGTTCATAGTGAGAGACACTAACTACCATAAGTGGAGTCTTGAGAGAGACTCTGGTCCTTCTTTCTAAGAGATAGATTTGATGCCCCAACAACAATCTATTTATGATTAGTAAAGAAACAACATTACTTTAAAACAAGGTGGGAAAGTTCCACACACATTAACCATTGAGTTGTCGAGAGCATAGTTCTAGCTCAATAACAAGAAACCCATTAGATTTTTCTGAAACTAGAAAGTTTAATAGAACACAAATCACAACAATGTATCTCGACTTCCTTAAGAACTATTCTAGAAAAACTAAGAGTTAAATCAATGCATTCTGAGATTGTCATTCCATGTATCTTATGTCTTCTACACTACGATACATATGGAAATACATAGAGACGGTCAGTTTAAGTACAATACTACCACAACTACAACTATTGCATCTTAGTTTCAAACAAGTTGGGGTCCGGTTATATGAATCCTCTCGGACCATGTTTCTCCATTTAAATTTATCTTATGCAACATATTTTGATTATAATAATCTACACATTTATGAGGAAAGAGCAGATCTTATAACGCAATTTTAGACACATCAATCTAAGTAACATTGAATGTGAAGCTAGTTAATTCCTCGAGTAGAATTCATTAGAAGGCATGATAAAAGTTCTTGTTTTTACCTTTTAAGGAACCACTTCTACCTCTTTACATTAACTGTTGGTAAAAGAAACACATCCCAAAAGAGTAACATTTTAGCACACCTAAAAGAAACTTAGTATGAAAAAATACAACTAGAACTTCAACTCATTTTCTTTTTAAAACTTCATTTTGATATACTTCATATATTGATGCAGAATAAAACTTTGTAAGAAAGGAAAATCTCTAAGCAATAGCACCCACCAGCCACCATAAGATCCTATTATTGAAATTTTTTAACTAGTGTCATGGAATTTGTGGAACTCCATAACTGTAGATATGTAAAATTTAACTCGAGAATGTCATCATGTGTTAGGTAAGGAAACTTACACACTAATAGAGGTACATATGTCACTGAAGCAAAGCTTGTTCATGAAAATTAAAACATGAAACAATGAATATCCATCTCATTTTTGTCACTATTGAAATTCTGAAACAACAAAGTAAAAATTACCTCATTTTGCAACATGTCTCATGTCTTCACTTGTAGGCCAATTAATCTTTGGACATTGGATTCTAAAGAAATTGTAACCATTATGTCTTTATTTTGTGTTCTAGCCTTCTTTGAGAAATCTCCCTTGTGAAGGAGTAGTAGCCTTGTGTCTCCAGTAGTGGGGTGGAGTAGAGAAAGGATGGAGGGTTGGAGAAGCTCGGGTAGTTAAAAATAAAAATTGAGATATAATTTTTTTTGGTGAAACTCAAAATTCATTGGTTTGATAAAGAAACATTGACACAACCCAAACAAAATTGTATCAACATCAAGGGTTTCTATAATATTTTGCTTTCTCTTCAAAGAATCACTTGTACATTGAAACACTAATGATAGGTAATGAATAACATCCAAAAAGAGCATAAGAACGGTAGCATACTTGTAAGATATTAATTATCACAAAGTAATATTTATCTAACCTCTATAGCTCGCACCTCTAAGTTAAGCTTCAAAATGATTCAACTGCAATTAGAAAACATTATTCGAAGCCGACCGGTGTTAAATGAGTGAATTTGATTGAATTACAAGGTCTGTGCAAAAAAAAAAACATAACCTTTTATTTTCAAAAAAAAAACATAACCTTCAACTTTGTGAATTTTGAAGAAAGCTTTGTGAAGTTCTTATCTTCTTTTTGGGGGTGACACAAACAATGTAAGAAATTATGTTGTACCCTTTCTTTTGTTTTCAATTAGTCAGAATCGGTTCAGTTACATTGGAACTTGGAACTGAATGCTACCTTTTCTTTTTGTTTGATTATGATTTGGTGTGCCCACATTTTTTTGTTTTTCCTCGAAATATAGGGTACAAATTACTACTCTCTCCATACATCTTTATTTGTAGATGATTTATTTAATACTCCATTAAAATAATAAATAAAATAATAATTTTACCATATCACTTTTATTAATTATAAGCTATTTAAATATTGGGGAATATAGTATTTAATAATAATGATAAAATAAATATAAAATGCTAAAATATCTCTTGATTTTCCAAATCGAATAAGTAAATTCTGGTTACTATTTTTAATATAATGGACAAGTAGAGGTGGACGGTGGGTGTATTCCCTATACTGAAAATAAATGTTTCATTTTACTCGTTCATTTTCACTCATCAAGATAGTGTTCTTATACTACCCATAGTATTAAATAACCACATGAAATAGCAAGAGTATTAGTCAAATTTTGATTTTCAAAGCATCATTTATAAGGTTAGTTTAACACTCTTGTTATCTTTTACTTGTCTACCATTCTAAAATTCATTTTCATCTTTTCTTGTCGCTTTTCACATATTAGAAAAAGACAATTATTTTTCCATGTTCTACCCTTCACATTAATTACTTATTTTCCATGACTTAATACTAAATATTAATTAATAGAGGTAATGTGGTAAAATAATCATGTCAATCATTTCTTTTATATTATCATTGTTTTTTGATTGGGAGTGTAAATTCCAAGTATAAAAAGTAAAAGTGAATGGACAGAGTAAAACACACATGAATAAAAGCCTCGCTATGTCGGGTCTGATGGAGTTTTGGCCTTTACCCTTGTGTGGGGCTTGTCGCATTCGTGATGATGGTTTGGGTTGGTAGGTTTCGATCGTGAGTACTCGGCTGCAATCATGAAGATCAATTGTAGCTACTAGTTTGAGTCTTGTAGAGATGTTTTGATATTTGAGTTTGAGCAGGCTAGGGAAGTTTAGGGTCGATCCTCGCCATCACTTTGGATAAGGTTGTCACGACCCGAGTCTACACCTTGGACGTGGCCAGCACTTAAGAACCATTGCTGGTCCCCAAGCGAACCCTCATCCTGGCTGACTACAAGCGAAAGACTAAATTAAGCATGCAAAAGCTTAAAACTGAATAAAATTCAATAAACTCAACTTTTCAAAACTTTAACTCAAATGAACAACTTAGAATAAAATAATATATTCAACTCGCCATAAAATAGGCAACTTAAGTCTTTAAAACATTTAATAAAATAAATGAATAATACAGACTTCTCAACTATATTGACTATCTATGAAGCCTCTAACTGATAAAGATGGAAGTCGGGACAAGAACTACGACATCCTAACAACTGATATAACTGAAAGGTAAATGAAATCCTCCAGAAGCAAGGAGGCTCACCATAGCTAACTCGAACTCTCAGATGTATCAACGAAGCACCTGTTGATGATCCTAAATACTTGTGTCTGCATCATGAGAAGATGCATGCCAAATGACTCAGTACGTGGAATGTACGATCATGTAAGGGGAATTCTAAAACATAAACATAAGCTTGAAACTTGATAAAAGGAAACATACATACCTCTTCTCAAACTTACAATACTCAAGGATACTCAAAACTACTCAAACTTACTCAACTCAGAAGTACTCAAGGATAAGATACTCAACTCACAGATAAGATACTCAACTCAAAGATATGATATTCGACTCTGGGTACGCAACTCTGGATACTCAAATCAATATGACTGATCTCATTTCAATATAAAGCAATTTAAAATAAGTGCAATACAAAGAAATAAACTGCTTAAAAACATGTTGTCAACTCTGTGTGTATGCAAGGATACAACATAACTCTGAAATGTATGTAAAAATACAAATAACTGTGTATATAAGAATACAATAACTTCTATGGGAGTTTCTCTAATCGACAACCATCACGTAAGAGCTATTGTGATGATACAACAATTTCCCTCACTTTGCCAGAGCATCCTATACCTTGCCAAGGGCATAGGACCTGAACTACTAAGTGGATCCACTCGTCTATTGTGAAAAGGGTTCATCTAAAAAGTATGACCATTTTCTACCCATGATGGCTACATAGTTTATGGCGGCTCGGGATTTTCTGAACCCTCCCCCATATCGGTGCTCAATACTACTCCCAAAATATACTAGATCTTTATGTTTTAAAAACATACTTCTTTCTGTGATTTGAGATTAGTGCTCAAAAACTTAGCTCAAAGGCTATCTTAGAAATCTCAGTTTCCCCTCTTGCTTCATTTAGAAAGCGATTACTCTTTTTTGAAAACTTGCCCGAAGGCCCTTTGGAAATCTCAGTTTCCGTCTTTATTTTAATATGAAAACATTTCAAATCTCTTTAGGAATACTTAGTCCCCATATATACTTTTTGAAGAAAAGAACTTCAACTTTACTCTTTACTGAACTCAAAACTTAAGTCTTAAAACAAAGTTAAAACATCTGTAAAAGACTTCTTAAAATATGGTTCATGCCGAATTATGGACGTGAACGACTCAATGCAAGGTTTTCAATAACCATAGATAGATCTCAATACTTGGAACTCAAGAACTTCACTAATACTACTCATTTCAAGAATGCTCAACTCAGAGTTCATGTGGAATTATGAGCATTAACTACTCAGCTCAATGACTCAAAGATACTTCTCATCTCAAGACTGTTCAACTTATAATGTTCATGCGAAATTATAAGCATGAAATATTCAACTCAAGGACTCAAATATACTTCTTAAAAGAGATTAGGAACTCAACACTTAAAGGCTTAGAACTTGAAGATACCACTTCTCTGAAGGATACTCAACTTACGACGTTCATGCAGAGTTATGGGCATGAAACAACTCGACTCTATGATCTACAAAACAATATGGAACTCATGTATACAATTCTTCTCATTCTCTTAATTACTTCCTCAAAACTTAATTCAAATCGATGGTGGATCTCAAAGGATTCACAATTGAACTCAAAGACTTTCTTGAACTCTACTCTTAACTCTCTCTTGAATGTGAATTATGAATTCAAGAGTTATAGTTCATGATAAGAAAGATCTCATGATGACAAGGTAGGCTCATGAATACATTATTCTCACTCTCATACTCACTTGCTCGAGTCTTGAAACAAGTTATTAGAATTTGTAGAAGACTCCTCAAAAAGACAAAGAGGGATTTTTTGAAAAATGTTCGAAAGAACTCTCAAGACTTGACTCTCAACTCTACCTTGAATGTGATTTATGAATTCAAGGTTGTGATTTGTGATAGGAAAGGTTTCATGATGTTTAGGAATGATTTTAGATAGCTAGACATGAGAAAAGACTGAAAACCAATATTTGAGAGTGGGTCCGCGCGCGGAGAGGCTTTTAAAATTTTGGTTTCGAAAACGTCTTTTGAGGAAGAACACCTCATGTCAGCTCCGCAATGCGAAGCTGAAATTTTGAATCTGAGCAATAGGCGCGCGACGCGCGACCACCTTCAAATTTCGTTCGACGAAATTTCTTCTTCGTTTTCTAACCCCAATTCGCCTAAATTCGATTCTTTTTCTCCATCTCTCTTTAGATTTAGATACCCAGCACATGTACACTAGAATTTAACTCTAACCCCTCTATAAATCGACACATTAACCTCAAGAACTCCTCAATCTCAGCCCAATTCAAGAACGAAAGCAAATTCATGAATACATAACAAGAATCATCAAAGATTCAACTTTTAGAACGAATTTAAAGATGAAATTAACATGATTGGCGTGTGGGTGAACAAACCCAACACTATGGAAGCTTACATACCTGAAGGAACCATCTTCTTGAAGTAACTTGAAGGAAAATTCTTGAAAGATGAACCCTAGCCTTAGCATTTCTTGAATCCTTGAGCGTAGAATCTTTGGAGTGAATGAGAGGGTTTTGATTTAAGAAAACTGATTTTCTACACATTTAGGGCAATTTAGATGACCTCCTAAGGGTTTTCAGGACTAAAATACTCCTAAAGAAATAATCAAAACGATCTGGGAGTCGGAAAGATATTTACCAGGCAGTGAGGTCCGTGTTGGCTCCGCGTCGCGGAGCTGCTGCCAGGTTTGCGCGACGTTAGTAAATCCGTCATAACTTTTTCCTCAGAGATCGGAATTGAGAAAACTCGGCGGAGTTGGAAAGAGGACTCGAAGGGCTTTAATTTTATATCTTGTAGCTTACCTAACTCATCCTGTACTAGGAGTTATGGTCGTTTGAAGTTGACCCAAAACTTAAGAAAAACTTAGGAATGACTTGAATGAACTCTCTTCAATTCTTCTTGGAACTCAAGGTGCAACATTTAGTGACCTTAATACTCAAGAAATTTTAAATTCCTTGCAAAAATTTCACTCACTATGAAGAACGGTTCGAGTCTTAGCTCAAAAATTTCCTGGGGTGTTACAAAGGTTCAGTCTATAATGTTGTTGAGTACACGTAAATTCATACTCACACTTATTTATTTCTATACCTTTTTGTGCAGATTCGGAGCCAAGTACCTTTGACCTGTGATCAATAGCGGTGTTAAGATAATTTCTCTCAAGATTTTGATATAGCTGCTTGGTTGATCCACATACTTCTTGGATGTCTTCTATCCTCTTACTTTATGTGGATTTCGCTCCTTTGGATGATTTTGAGACTTATTGAGCTGTACTCGAATTCGAAAAGGCGTGTACTAGTATCTCCAAGTTTTGGATGGTTTTGTATGGACTTTCCACATTTCTTTAATTATTTTATAAAAGGAGTTGCTTATTGACTTAAATTTTTACCTTTCATATATTTATGTTTCGTGTTTGGATTGAGTTGTTTGGGTTGGCTCACCTTTTTGCGTGGTTGAGCGAGGCGTCATCAATTACCTGATTTCGGGCAATGAAAATTTATTGTCAGAGCACAAAGTTCACTAGTCTCACAAGTACAAGAAGATTCTAGTAAAGTACTGCAAATCGGTGTCGAGATATCTTTTATCTATCTTAAAGAGGCTATAGGACTTTAGGAGAATTCCATTCTTTCTTTCTTATTGTGCGTACTTGATTCCATTGGTTACTAAGATTCCTTTTTCTACTCTCTCATATATGCTAAGAATATGTGCTACCATGGCTAGAGGTAACGAGATGTAATGACTTTGAATATCATTTTTGAAATTTTTTAGAAAATTACCATTTTACCCCTTTCGATAGTTGCCCTGAGTCATGTTTGACCGGTTTATGAAGTCATTTTTGAAATTTGATTGAAAACCTGTGATTTTTTTAGAAGTTTCAGAGTTTTGGAGAGTTGAAGTTGTCAAAAGTGGTTTTTTGTAATAACTGAAGCTATGAGTATCAAAATGACATTCCATCAGTTCTATCAGCTCTACAATATGAAATTTGGTCTAAATGTGTTGTCATTTTCAGTTTTGGAGTTATTACAAGGATTTGAGCCTTTAAGCGAGCATGACTTTAGCGACAAGGGGCTCACAAAAGCAAGGCCCACCTCTTGTTGACCTGTCTCTTTTAGCGACTTTGGTGGTCGCTTAAGCAGCACTTGTGTGGTCTTAAAAAATGATATGGGATCATTTTTATTCCTTAACTTGTTCATGCGATTTCTCCCTCGATATAGCTCCGAATTGGGTGGTTTAAAGTTGGTTGTGTTCAGTAAGCTTGGGACTACGCATTTTAGTGATCGGGGAGCATGGTGGACTCTCAATTTGAGGTAAAAATTGTGTTTTGTGGGCTGCCATGGCTATTTTTTTTCTCTTTATTGGTGACATATTTGCATGTGTTGAATTCAAGTTGTTTCGAGCCCTGAATTGTGTTCCATTTGAGGACACAAGTTTGGGGTACTGAATTGGACCCTTTGACGAAGTCATTTTTGGAAATTACAGTGTGGGTCTAAAGATTCCCATCTGGACTCCAAAATTGGTTCGTCTTTGTTTTATGTGTTTTTTGGTGTCTTCACGGCCGTATTAACACTGTGATACTATTTTTGGTAGTGTGGCATCATATTGAGGCCATTCAGAAAGGAAAAGCTCCAAAGACGTGATTTGCGCGCATGGTCAGCCTAAAGGTAGGCTACGACTTTCCTTCTCCTAGATTGAGCTTGAATGTGTAAATTCATGTTGATTTGAGTGAATTGGAGGCAGGTACCTAGTTATTCTTACTACATTTCTTAGAAACCGTGCTTTAGGCTTGATTCGATATTTCTCAAGATTAGGAGCATGGTAGTTGGGGTTATGTGATAATCCTTATCTTGTGGTTTGCCTTATGTGTTGTTGTTGTTGTTGTATATTTGAGAATGCTTTAGACTTAGTCTAGGCTTAGACAAGGGCTTTCCATAGACTTGTGATATGTGTAGCCTTTCAGGCCTTGTTTCATCTTCGAGTCGATTCAGACAACTTAGCTCCTTGTAGACTAGTGTAGAAGACATTAGTCTGACCCGATGAGTCTTAGTTTAGGCGTCTTCCCATACTTGATGACCTTTTATCCTTCTTCTCTCATTATATGGCCTCGTTGCAATATTTGAGGTTTCGTGCTTTACTACACGATTATGTATTAGAGTTTGTTTGATCTTGGAGCATTTTTCAAGGAGTGGACATTATCCCAAATTGGTATTGTTCATGGTCGTTACGAGGTTCTTCAACAATCTTGATGATGCCCCTGGGTTTACTCTTCCTATCTAGATGGGTGCCTCTAGGAGTTTACTGTTTGGCTGGGCGGCCCCTGGGTTTACTCTTGCTAGCTGGGTAGGTGCCCCTGGGAGTTTACTGGCTTGATGGGCATCCTCATCCTTATTTTATGAGGTTTAGAGGCCCATCTTATGCTTCTTGGATCTGGACTCAGTGTACTTCTTTCTTAGTAGTTTAGCTATTTTGTGTACCTGTCGGGCTTATGGGATCTGTTCGGGATATTTTGTGTACCTTCTGGGCTTATGGGTCAGTTAGGTTTAGTTTAGTTGTACTTAGTTCTTTATATTTTAGTACACTCATGTGCTTTTCTTTAAATTCCTCTTTCACCTTTGTTTGTGTCTAGATTCTATCTTTTCATATTGTCTTTACCTTTCTTGCTCAGTCGGCCTATAATTCCTATTGAGTACCAATTTTTTTGGTGCTCATGCTACACTCTGCATCTGTTTGTGATGTAGGTCCTAGTACCAACTACCAACGGTGATCATTTGAACTTTTTGCAGTGGGTTATCGGAGGCGAGGGCGAGCACTTGGCGTCATGTACTTACCTGCATCCTTCCATATTTTGTATAGCTACTCTTTTGTTTTTCGAGACAAGCTTGTATTTTGGTCCACTTTTGGGACTTGTAATATTTTGTTAAAACAACTTTGTACTTGTGACTTTCAGGTTCTAGAAGAATCTTATGTATATATTTTTAGCTTGCTTCCGCTTATTGTCTTGTTCTTTTGTTAAATTGTTGCTTCTGCTTGTTTTTACGCTTATACTCGTTACTTGTTATTCTGGGTTACGGGCTGGATTACCTACAGGTGGGTTATAGTAGATGTCATCATGGCTCGAGAGTTTGGGTCATGACAGATGCGCCACAAGGTGTTTAGGGATTTGATCAAGAGGTCTTGCACTTCTTGTTATTTTAGTGGTACCTCATTTAAGAAGGTAGAGGATCTTCAAGGAGGGGTTTTCATCCTTGGCCTAGTAGACCTGTTCATGCAGCTATTCAAGCGTCCGGGGGAAGTTATTTTGATCAAGGCTCCTAGAACTCGAGTTAGACTTCTCAGGGTTGCTGTTAGAGGTTTTAAGGTCATGGTAACCATTTAGTATATTCAGATTCTTCTCAGTATATGGTTGTTCCTAGTCTGAGTCTGGACAAATCAATATAGATTTCTTCAGATTTAGAGCGGTAGGCCGACATCAATAGTGTTTTGTAAAGCGGCCACTCCATCTCTATTTTTATAAGAAAAAGAAGTGAGTAAAATTTCCAAATTCAACTTGGAAAAAAAATTCATAACAAAACACTAATATCGTTAAAAAAATGTTATTTTATGAAAAATGAATACAACTTATTTCTTTTTTCCACATTTGCATTAGGTGGTCTTGATTCATTCAATTCATATTTGACCAAAATAAGACTTTTACCAAATCTGGAAACTACTCATTAATGCAAGGTAAGCCCATTTTAAAAAGAAAAAAAATTGTATTATAATTCACCAAGTGATTTAGTTCCTCTAGAAAAACATTAGAACTTTTCTTTCAAAATGGAGAAGGTTGAAGAAGATATGGTGTTGGCATATTCACTGCGACGCCATGGATTAGAAAAATGGGAAATGGTGGCTGCCGAATTCTCAAATTCCATTTCCAATCGACGTCGATGTATTCTTCAATTTTCGTCCGTGGAATGTCAGGTCAAGTACAAAAGTTTAAAAGAGCGTTTTAAGAGTCTATATCAAACAGATTTTACTGAAGAAGAAGATGATGAGAGTGGATTCATAAACCTGATGGCAGATAAACTTACAAAGACATATAGAGATTATTGGACAGAGCAAGTCAAACTAATGGATACTCCACTTCAGTATGATATATCTTTTTCATAAATCCTTGTTTTTTCCTTTTTGATTATTTTTTACTTGTGATGTTTGAAGAATTATGGGTTTTCACTTTCTTTTTTTTTGATCCACATTTATATGATGGTTTTTACAAAAACATAATTATCTAGGAGATACAAAATACATTCTAAGATATATATTTTTCTATGGTTTAGGAGTTAGGGTACAAATAAAGCATCACTAATTGGTACACTAATTTTTTTTTCAAATAAAATATTCTTGATTCCAATTTTATCATTACAAAAAAGGAAGAGAAAAGAATAATCACTATCATTAAACATCAAAACTCCATTGTTAATATATTTAGGAAAAAATTGTCAAACAATACTATTACCTATATACTTTTTAACAACGAATTTCGTAGCTGATTCATGTTTTTCTTATAAAAATCACTAATGATTGTTAGCTTTGATAATTGGCCTCATATAATTATTCATTAGTTTTGGCTACTTTTATTGTCCAAATTTATGTCTGTAAATTAATTTTTTGGTGCACTGAAAAGAAAACTAAAAAGGAAAAATAAAATAAAATTTGATAAGCCAAATTGCTTAAATGTTCCAACAGAAAAAGCTTTATATTATTGATGGCGTCTTTCCAAACTAGAAATTCTTATTTATTTTTTTAAAAAAAAATTGGTGGTAGGGAAAGGGAAAATGGAGGAGAGCATTACATGATAGGAGTCGAACCCTCATCAATAAATTAAAAATTTATTTAGTCAACCAACAGAGCTACTAAGATTTTCCAACTAGTCATTCTTTGTATGTTACGATCTTTATCAAAGAGTCTGTAAGATTATGTCATCTCTCTTCAAATGCATATTCTATTCTTCTCGATGGTTTCTATCAAGTGTTTATAATTTTCACAAATAGTCATATGAGGGTGAAATTATATATATATCTATATTTTTATTATAAGTTTAATAGTAAAAAGGGTAATTTGATTACTGATATCTTTATTTATGTTATGTATATGTAGGGAAAAATCTCCGAATATTTTCAAACAGGAAGCTGAAGAAAGAATAAAGTTAAATGAGGAAAAAAGTGATGACAAATCTAATGAAAAAATGGAGAATATTAATCAAGAGTTCATAAAAATCCTTGATGTGGTGAGATCTCACAAGCATTGTTGTCTTTTTGAATCTCGACTTCCCAGTCAGGTAAATAAATTGTTAATCTTTATGTTGTGGTTTGTTAACTTTATATTTGGACTTTAATTTCGAACTAAAACTTTGACAATTAGAAAGAATACTTCCTTTCTTCTATTTCATGTGAGGTTCTTTCCTCGTTGTTCTATTATGAAAAAATAAATAGTATTTTCTTAATTGAAACATGATTAACTTTAAACTTCAATTTTTTTTATATTTATGGACATGTTTAATTTGACTCAACACAAAACAAAGAATTTTGAAACTTGTGGTCTTAAATACTTTGTAATATTTGTGTGACTATAAAACTTCTCACTAATGGAAATTTATAGCTTGATTCTTTTCAAATATAGAATCATGTGATTTATATTTAACAAGATTGATAATAAAATGGTGTTACATAAAATCGGAAAGAAAGAAGTATCTGACATGTTTAATACCAAAAGTTATTTTTTTTTCTTTCTAAACACATTGTGAGGTCAAATTTATATTATAAGGATCATAAAACATGGATTGTATATTCCTTATTAGTACTAATATTTATATTTTTCCAGGAAGATCTATATTATTTTAAACAAATTAAGCAGCATATGGATTTACAGATTATTCAAAACAAGTTAGAACAAAATGTTTATTCGGTCTTGGAAATCATCAACTTCTTTAGAGATCTCTTATTGATTTTCAACAATGCCATTGTTTATTACCCAAATGAAACTCTTCAGTATTCTGTCGCGCTTGAACTCCGAGACATTATTGTGAGAGAAATGGGTAAGAAATCCTTATTTTGTCGTGAAATTGTGTGTGGATTACCTGCAGCAAGTAACCCAATGTTGGCCAAACAAAAAA